>JAHZNB010004791.1:0-15796 GCA_027744295.1 Callyntrura guangdongensis
GTTGCAAGTCATTCACAGTAGTAGTAATCACTCTCATTATGAAAACATCATCAAAGGCACCACATGACTGTCAGTCTGTACAATAATAGGGTTCACTGTCACTCCCTTGAGAGAACGATGATGATGAGAAATTGTCATCGGAAACTTTTATATAAACACAATGATTACACGGCTATGTTGATGCCCTTATCGTTTAGTTCCTTAGATAATTTTTTCCCTTAAACTAGTACAGAAATTGATATCCTTTCATTCCACAAGAATTAATAAGTTTCTTTACAATGCTGCGGAAGCACGAAGTTTTTCGTCTCTTTTACTGAATGTCTTCATTTGTACGGGAAAAGATGAAAGGGGCATCGTTGGGATGATGGAGATGTTTGGCTAAGTATCGCATCCTCTTATTTTTCTTGTCATTAGTCAAATATAAAGTTGTTTGGAGATAAGGAAAGAGAGAGCGTAATAATGTTGTCCGTTGATGTTCTTCAAACGTCCTTTCTAATAAATGTCGGTTGCGAATGTCTTTTAGACTTTCCATTTTGTAATTACTCACTGTAGTAGTTTGTTTAGACTACGTATTTCTGTTTTCTCTTTCATAAATATATCATCATAGGCACACATCATGTCTAAATCTACTTTTTAAATGAAAGCTTACTGACATTAAATAACATTGATGATGAAGATGATGATAATGTAATGTTGCAACGAGAGATAAATATGTACTTTTGTTCCCACAAACACGTATATTCATGTCTACGATAATTTTGCACATGTAAATATTTACATCGAAGATTGACTGTTTAAAAATGAAGCAGCCACATTGAGTGAAAGGGAATACCAACGTATACACTCTTGAAAAGTTAATGAAACATTCGGGTGGAACATTCCATCCATCTGCCTGATCTGCCAACAAGCCAACAAGCAGGCTCGCATTAGTTACTAGAATGTGATGCTGGTGGACTACATTTTGGAAAATGTGATGGGAACGATTTTATTTAAAACATCACTTTGCGTGATTTCACTATCTTCTCTGCACTATAGTCAGAAAATTATAGAACAAGATGTATAGAATAAAAAGACAAAATGTAATTTTAATAAAAACACTGCTGTAACCGCTGTGCACAAGGATTCGCGGTTTTATGCATGCCAATCATCGTAAATATTGACAGCTAGTTTTAATTTAAAAGCTCAATAACTCTATGATTTGAAGGTTACAAATTACTACAGTTGACAGTCACTAACATTTTTCCTAAACCTGTACATTTAATACATTCAACATGTTCCGGAAGTGGTTGATGATTAATTTTCAAAACCAGAATTTTAAAATAAACCGTCTAGACTTACGAAGTACAAGAGGAAAACCGTAAAATAATTTATCAGTCAAATAGTGGTTTTCATAACAAATATTATACGCCTAATAAACAGACCAGGTAGGTATGGCAAAGACCGAGACCGTGTAGCACAAGTTTTAGACAAAGTCATCAGTTTCTGTGTTGAATTGTGTCTACATTCAAAATTCACAGACGTCCGGACGGATAACAGACACACAGACAGACCAAGGTGTCCAGAGAAAGTTTTCTACGTAAACCTTAATAAACTATCAGTTTCTCTTATTTTCCTCTATAATTTTGTAAATACTCTTGACGTAGAGACAAACTAGGACACACACAAAGCAGAACCACTGCAACTGTAATACATACATTTAACAGTAACAACGGATTCTTAAACAATTATTTTCAATCCCTCTTTTCTTCCATTCTAATGCACACAACACTGTCCGTTAGAATGTTAGTCCAGTTTTTCCCCTGACAATGTACTACTCCATAAACTGGGAGGACGTTTTTATTGTGGCTTCTTGTTGTATGGCTCTGTCCAACTGTAAAATCTATGATGACTGAAGACGACTTTGGGTGTTTGTTATCACTTATCATCTTCATCATGTCTCTACACTTGTATCACTGTGCGGTGAGCCAACAAAATGCAAATGGAAAAAAGCACTTGTAAATCTGCGCCATTATCACGTAAAATAGGAAACACCACATGCACAATTTGTACAAACATGCTCCACTCCTGAGAATATCCATCTCCCTCTTCACAATTCCTACTTACACACATTTACAAAATTAGTAATTTGTGATTACGATTCGAACAAAAGGATTTTAATTGCTCTTTCTCTCTGCTACTTCTAAACCGAACGTAATAACGATGTGTGTCCATTAAAGAGAAGCACTTTTGTACGGCTCGGTACACAATTTTAATTCGAAACCAACTTAGTTAAACAACATTATCATCACCATTTTCACTATTATATGTAACTGTAAACAAGGATAGTTTGCCTTTTAGCATTCATCATCACGGTAATAATGCATCATCATTACCATCGTTTGCGTCAGTCAAGGGCAAACCAAGAGCTTGAGAGCTAAAATGAAGTTGGCACAAAAAGACTAGTACTACGCGAATGGTGTGGTTGTATTTTTCATCTAAGACCTACTTTCCTAGATTTTCTCTTCTCCTTTCAGTAGTAGTAATACAAATTTACGAGGTAAATAGAGAATAGGTTTGTAATTTTAGAAGAAGTGGAGGTAGAGCATTCGAGAAAGAAAATGGCCTTGTTGCGACGACGATGATGATTTGTTGCAATGAGAGTGGAAGAAAGACGACGAAGAGAAAAAGAGAAGAGGGTTACAATGGAAACATAAACACTTCATTTCTTCAAACAAAATGGTTCTCCTCTCCCTCTTCTTTTTGTTGTATGCCGCTGCTACTATTGCATCTGCCATGATTGTTATAATTATTTTTGCTCATGTTCCTGAGAATGTCCTTTTTTGCAACCTTAGAAAAACTGAAAATGACGATGAGCTAGTCAGATAAATAAAGAAGCAAGTGTTTAAACGAGGCATTTTATCTACGATGTGTGGTACGATGGAACAACCCATGCATGCATGGGGTGATGTGTGATGATGAACTGACAAGTTATTTATGTTTATAAGTAGTATCCTTATTATTATTGCATAACTTGCGGATGAAATATTTTGGGGGAAAGGATGTTGTGCACTGACTTTAGTGACTTTCCTGGCACCGTACATTTCATGGCCGTAAATACGATAATAAAACCCTTCCACACTTGCACACTTCCAAACATTACCGTCACTCACCAGATTGCACTAATATTCTAGCTGGGAAATGAAACCCTCCTATGACCATTTCATCAAGCGGCACTTGACTGCTTACAGGGGAGCAATCTGAAACGGGAGTATCTCGCCACCAATTGTAAATATTTCAACGCTAACGTGCCTTCTTATTTATAATGATGGTTAAAAATATGAAATATTTTCCAGTTAATAGTCCCCCCATGAGGTTTAAAGCAACTCTAAATGTTCTTTCGCATTTTCTCGCAAATTATGCGGCTGTTCTCAATTTACCCTGGTAGTCATTAAAATGGCTACACATAAATTTTTTAAATTACAAACAAAATGGTTAGCAACTACCTCGGGTAAGGGACTCAAAACTATTTTTCTTATGTATCATTACTACACAAAGCAATTTTTTGAGAAGCTTTTATGGCACAACCCTATATTTTGACATGGTTTAACTGATTGAATGAGAGAGCCTTGTACTTACTACTTCTCCATTCTGCATTAATGCATATAGCGTGATTTCCCTCTTTTCGGTTTTATTTTACCATATATATTCGACGTAAACATTACACGCGCGCAGCCAGTAGATAACTCCAAGTTTACGGATTTCATTCTGTTCAATTCCAATTTTTTTGGTGTTGCATATCTAAAGGACGCCGTGCTTAGGTTGTAGTTTTTTTTCTACAGCCGTCACTCCTAGAAAATTCATTTCGGTACAGTGACACTGTCACTCACTTTTCTTTTTCTCCTTCGGCTTGTTATTATCACTATTCCTTCTTTATATACTGTACCCAGAGTCTCTTTTCGTTCGTCGCTTCCTTCCTTTCTCCCTTGTACTCTAAAAGGCCCATGTTGTATTATACAATATTTCTCCACCCAAGACTAGACCATCACATCACACTCGAGCAAAGGATACACCAAGTCCAGTGCGCTAAACCAGCCCGTGTGTGTGCCCGCTAGTCTCACTCCATGACTCTGATATGTGATGTATCCCAGTCTCTCTGGTAGGAAAAGTATTCCCAAGTTATGTCGAACATATTGTCAACGAGACAGAAAAAGAGTAAGTTTTTTTTCTCTATCTGATCAAACGTCTTTCGGCGTGTCGTCGCCTTTCTTTTGCATAAATATCTAAACACACATACCTAACATGTACCGATAACACGAAAAGATAAACCATGTTATTATTTTCTTATTACTCCGGGACGCATAACCCGGTATGAAAAAGGCTACGAGCTTGTTACTCTTTCTGCTATATCATTATTTTTGTTGGTGGTGAATCAAGTCTTTCAAGTCCGTTTCGAGGACAGAATCTCTTATTGGCATTAGGTTAGACCACACACCATTCATTACCGTTATTATTATTTTATTGTATTATATGAATGTAATCCTTCTCTTCTTATATGTCGCCTTTGCGAGTTGCACATATTGTCACTCATTCATTCACTGTTTACGCCGATGATTATATACCCGTGGTGCGTGTGTATGTCTTAGCTTGCCCCATTTTTAGTTTTCCAACGAAGCACCGTTGAGAATTCGTTATTCACCTCGGCTACCGTTCTAAAGCAGTAAGAATTATTCCAAGACTCTTTTCTGCTACTGCTGGTGATAGAGACGGAAACTGAGCAGTGTGTAGCACTGTGGCCAGAGATCTGACTGTAACCGACACATCTGCTGACTGTTTACAATTCTGTAAAGGATTTGCAGATTTTATCCAATAAATTACTCGTTTCACTCCCATGTGCCCCTCTTACCCTCTCCTTTACTTGTACCATGACTACAACACGTCCATTTCTCTTCGTGCTTGTCCTTTTAGCTTTTGACTTGTGTCTACTCACCACAATTTATTATATTGCTACCAAACATCCCTGAACCAAGCTAAAGTGTGGACAGAGATAGACAGACGTTCGTATGTACACAAACTAAAATAAAGTCGCGATTATATTCGCATATCACTACGGTACCACCAAATTCAATAACAAATGCTAATAATAAGACGGAAACAATAAAAACCAATTTTCTTTGACTTCCGTTTCCCCGTTCCCCATTTATGCATGATTTCAGGCTTACAAATTTCCTCCACTGGGCTGCTGTATGTACTGATATAGAACTTAATTCTGGCATTGGATATAATCCAGGAGCTTTAGCGTTTCTGCTCGGAATACAATTAATGAGCGTGTAGATAGATCCACCCATTGAAAATTATTGAAAATTAATGCGTATTCTCAAGCAACTGTCAACAGAAGCAGGGGCATTGGGCAAGCGGACTCTGAAGTCGCATTACCCGTTGTAAATCCGTCATCTCGATTCCTACCAAACATTTTCCTACAATAATGGAGAGGAAGAGATGAATGATAGGACGCACAACAACGAAACGCCTTCAATTGCTTGGCTCCAGTGTTCCTGGCAGGGAGCCTGGTGATACTTAATAATAATAAGCGTGTTATTTTAAGTAGACCAAGTGCAATTTGTTTGTCAAGTGATAAGGAGAAGGAATTTTGAACTGTTGCATGAAGAAAACCAAGGAGAAAGCAGATAAGGGAATTTCATAAAATTCCTCCGTTTAAACATGCACGCATGAATAAGTAAAATACATGCGAGTGGCAAAAGATGAGAAAGAGTCAGGATGGCTCAATCCTGCGGAACAAGTAGCTTTTAGGTACTTACATTTCTATCTACACACTAAAAACGCAACACAATAGGAGATTTCAGTTTAGGTACTTTTTCTTTCCTCGTCGAAGGATCATTATCGTGAAAAACCAAACGTAAACTTAACAGTGCATCAAAGTTGTATGTAATGACGTGGCAACCAACACCACATATTAGGAGGCGAGTACACAAGCCAAGTGAAGGTCTGTGTATGTGTGGTATCCATACAGAGTGTTGGTACAGAGGGGTTTGGTACAGCGGATGTTTGAATGACTTATTTGTTTCCATCACCACCACACTGCTGCTACCACAACCACTATCGTCACTGCTACTCCCGACGAAGCTTCCCAGGAGTAGATGATAGGGCTAACGGTAACGTAAATCCGGTAGAATAATGTTTTTAGAAGCAAGTAAGCAGGCGACATAATACAGCATCATGAAGTTCATTCTTGTTGTGTAAGGAATCGTAAGTCTAAGTCTTGTTAGTCTTCAGGCAGAGAAGCAAGGTGCATTGACCAGATAAAATGGAAAGAGCGACTTGCAACATCAAATTCCACAAGAAACATGTTACACCATAATACTTAGGTAGTGGAATATTTATGTATGTGCTGCATTTTAAACTTTGCATTCCCTTGCAGAATCCGCAGTTTGTCTTTTGTGTACATGAGTACATGCTTTTAATGTCACAAGTATAATAAATATCTGCGACCCTTTTTATTTTCACTTGTCGTTGTAATGAATTTTTTGAAGTTGCTTTCACAATAAATTGTAAATACATGCAACTTAGCGAAAAGGAACCTCTGTATAGGATAGACTGTTTCGTTCTTCCTATTATTCATGGACAATTCATTGTGAGGGAAAGAAAGGATTCCATTGATGTATATTATGCATTTAATGTAAAATTGATAAAGTTATGAGTTATGACTGTTTCTTGGCAACATTAGTTAATGGGCAGGTTAAAGCAGAATTGTCCTACTAATAATGTCATTATCAGTCATCAAAAGCTGCTATTTCTGTCAAGATATTGTCCGCGTAAAATGCGTCGCGTGTAGAATGAAGCGATAGGAGGCGGGGTAACCAGCATAGTATCCTCTAAGGTATCTGAACCCTCATTGTTCTGTAATGTTAAAGGCTTCAACCATTTCACTGACATGACATGTCCTGTCTTCGCTGCTTCTGTGTGGTCTACTATTGTAAGTTTGAGTTAGTTTCTCTCCTATCCCACCCCTAACCCTAACATATCCATCCACATTCATTGCATTTATTTCATGTGAGGGTTTTTATATTAAAAATGAAACATCAGTAAATAATTAATTAAGTCGTCGAGCTCTCATAACCTTGTCTTGTCTGTACTCTTTTGCTCTTAGCCTGTTAAATCCTTACTCCATCCGCTGTAGGGGCAGTTTTAGGAAGCAAGCCTGAAACATGGTGGCGTCAGCAACTGAGCAGCCCTTACAGGGAAAATAATCTGTTTACTTGCCTTCTATTTATATATACCTATAATTTCTTGGTTGTTACGTGCACTAGTATAGAATATGAATTTTCAACCGGCACCGACAGACCTAAAATTATTATAGTAGATGTCCAAAAATGAGGTACACACAGAGAAAAAAGTTTTTTTGTCTGCTCTCCTAGTAATATAATACTTGCTGCTTGTTGGGCCACTACGTGGAATGTATATAGATAGGAAAGTTTATTGTTTTGTGAGCGTGTTGTTCAAGTGGATGAATGGAATTTCAAGGATTTTGTTTTCTTTTTCCTTAAGAAAAAAAAGTATTATGAGAAAACTAATTTAACCTCAACTCTGCTTCAAAAGTAGTTGCTGATATTGTTGAACAATGTTGTTGAACCTACAATAGCGGCAGTATTGACTCTGCTCTGTTCTGTTTTTTTTTCTACCGTGAAATCCGAAGAAACAAAACGAGTACGAACTACGAACGAAAATCTGGCCTCCATTTTCCTTTTTTTCTTTACATTCGATCCATAAGATTCATCACAATGCCATGCATTTACTGTAGAGTTACATGTAAATGTTTTTGCGGTAGTAAAAACACGTAGCATTTAAGTTGTCAAAAGCGGAGAAACTACCCAAAGAGTGTGACACCGTACAAGAATATAATGAATCACTTGCATAACATACATATCTTACGGTCACAGTGACAGAAGAAGGAACTGAGAGGGAATAAAAGGTATTACGAACATTACTGAGGTTTACACCACCATAACATTACATTACCACCACCTTTTCTGGCGGTTATGTCTGACAAAGAGAGAGAGAGAGAGAGGAGAGAAAGACAAATCCTTTTCATGAACCTGTATTCATAATTTCTCATCACTCCTCGTATGACTTAGGAAAGACTGATAGATAACCCGTGTGTAACTTGCCACCAGAACAAGCTTTGCACATTTACTCGTTACACAAGGTATTATTATGCAGTTTTATGGCCGGGAGAAACATAAATGAACAGTATGTGCGTCAGTTTTAATATTTACATTTAAGTAAATACATTTTTCATTTTCTTCCGTTTTGTCACTGAATTTAAGTTACAGTTTCTTCCTTTTTAAATATTTCATTACATGTACATACATATTTGTACAGCACTCAAGCATAACTTTTTGGCAGAATTCATGCATGCGTGCTTATACCGCTGCTACTGCTGTTAATCATAGTTGTACAACTGTATCCTCTAATCACTAAAACTGACTGATTCGAAACAGGAATAAAGGCGAGATTAACCCGAGAACGGAAAAGAAAAATGAGGAAGAAGACAGAAGTACAAAATGAGAATTCTCTTGGGGTAACGTTAGGAAACTCTTTTCCTGTCTAAAACTCCCAATACCAAGGACAACGTAATACAGTCATAATATCAGTATCAGTTCTTAGAAATAAAAACTTTCACTTTTACGCTTGGCATAACTTAACTTACGTCAAACCTCTTCGCACTCTTAGAATTAACTGGTTAACAATATTTTGGTAGTTTTCAGGTTTTTGATACAGGATTTAGATAGAAGACATATTTTATTGCATATGATGACTAAGTCAGAGTGTGACTGAAATGTTCCTACTTCCAGAGTATCTTAATGACCTAAAACAGTACTCGTGTCGTGCTTGAAGGTTAAACATTACAGTAAAAGTTATAAAAATTAGTGCAATCGTATCACGTAAGAGACTACTCATGGAGAAAAGTGAGAGAGAGAAAAATCCGTTCATTATCCCCTCGAGTAGCGCAGGTTTGTCTTTCACGAGAAACTAATATCCCAGTTCTAGAGGATTTAAAAAAAAGTTCTACAGCTGACGTCAAAGTCATCACCGTTTTCCCCTGATAAGGCAGGATTCTGAGAAATGTGATACAAATTTGCGGTTCTGTTATGGATTTTTTGGTATTCTGCTCTGAGATGAGAGAGCAGAGACTTGGGACCTTTCTGATTTCCCACATGGTATCATCATCGCAAATAATAAATAATACAGTATCATTGGTATTATTGGTAGAATGCAGCAAACAACAGCACAGTCACGATTTGTTGAATACGCGGAGGGAACTTCTTTGCTAGCTTTGAGGCTCATCTTATGATCATGATTGGAAAGAAAGTTACAAATAGTAATCAACCAATTTCCCATTAATACTTATTCATATTCATATAATCATATCGGAAAACAACATATGTATAATTCGTCTCATGGTACACAATATAAATTGAGTTTTATAATACCCATGTTAAAATCAAATTAAGGAAATTCAACGACGATAGAGATAAGGCAGTTCTTCACTTTCCTTTTTACAGTGAGCGACCAATTTGTCTGAGAACGAGACTAATGCAATAACTTATTTTCCCTTTTTTATTTTCTCTGTATTTTTACACTCCCAGTAATCCTTTTTCTAACATCTTTCACGGAAAATAGGCAGGGAGGAATAAAATAGAAGAGGGCACTGCCATAACATGGTTTATTCCAGTGTAGATGATGTTGATGATCAAGTAAGGAAGTTATTAGTCGGCTTTCTTCCTCTTATTTACTTTACTGTTGGGGTCTTTCTGTTCTCGTCTGAGTGACAGGGAATGAGTGAGTGACGGGCACGAGAAAAGGAAAACTTTTGGTGGGTTGCAAAATGACTTATTTTCTCCGCTGGGTGATCCCTCTGCATATAACAATAGAAACGTTGGTTGCAATAACTATTATGGTATATGGCCACGCTTACCAAGTTTTTCGTGTTTGCATGTAGTAGTATATGAGTAAACCATCAGGAGCAACAACATCGTGAACGTCTTCCGTAACTGCCACGCCACTTCACAAATAACAAAAACTTTGTAGTATTGACACCAAATGACGAAGATGGTAATATAGATTGTGTTACAGTAGTTTTTTGTACAACAAAATAGAAACGTGTCACGACAAAAGCATTTAGCATGAAATATCTAGCGAATGCTACGATAAAATTTTATGTATGGGCAAAATGGCCATAATATATTATTTGGTTAACTTCCTTTAACTTGGCCTTTCTTGCAACATAAACAGCAATATCAGTGCACAAGCAAAAAATTAAACATGCATGCCGTATGAGGGCTGATGAAAAGCGAATCATATGAATGGTTGTAGTTTTTTCTTCAGTTTGTCGTGTCTTCCTGCTGTGTCGATCACATCATAACAAACTTTGAATTTTCTAAATACTGACCATATATTGTCATTTGGCCAATGTAGTCCTGCGACATACTACGTTAAAATAATAATATTTCGATCGAAGCTGCTGTTTACAAAGCTTAATTAATAAAAATCAGTTAACTAGGTAGGTGATCCAAAAAAGGGAAACATGAATATTACGTAATGCCATTATCAAGAGTACAAAAACCTGGATATTTCAAGCCAGTGCTCACAATTACTTTCTATTCTATACATCCTAGATATTTTAAAACCAGTCATATTTATTTGTAACAATTTTAGTCAATGTACTGGGGTATACAACCCAAATAAAGCTCCCGTGTAGGGCCAAGGGTAACATCGTTACTATTACATCGTTAATATTATAACCTCATTACGTAGCTGAATAGTTTCAGTTAGTATTGGATTTGGTAGGTTTGTCTGTCTGTCCGTGCCCGCACTCACATCCTTTGACCGACTTCGACCAAACTTGGCATGAAGGTTCCTTAGGGTCCCTAGTTGTGTAAGTAAAAGTTTGGGCCCGATCAGTCATGCCTACTAGGGGCAGTGGGGTCACAATTTTTTTCTCTCATATGACAACCATAGCTGGTTAATGGGTCGTTTCGGGTCCTTATTTTATTAAATACATATCTGTTTCCTTATATTCATTTCTTACATCCGTATCAGTCCTCACTTTTAGCTACTTATCTGAGCCTCTGAGGCTGCAGTTACTGCAGGTTTATTATCGATCTATTATTCAAATTTCACTGGCAATATTTTTAAGTGGATGTATTTGGGTTCTGTCTCAGTATACTCCGGTACACTACAGTATACGGCCAAAATGTTATTAAGTAGCCAAAGCTACTTATTGCGATTACGAATGTCTGTCCGTCCGTCTGTCAGAAAGGGGAGGAATTTTGTAATTCTGTTTGCACCAATCGATAGCCCATGACCTCTAGTTTTGCACCTGATATTTTTCGAGGTCAAAGGTCAACGGGGTCAAAGGTCATATAAGTTTATCTCTGGTATTTATGAAGCGATTTGTACTAAGCTTTGTGTATAGGTAGCCTATGGCCTACTATAAAAGTTGGCAAAAGTGTGACCTCCTAGCTCAACTGGATAAGGATAAAAAATTATATCAGTGTATCTCTAGTACTTGCAGGACGATTTGCATACATGTAGTATGGCCTCCTCTATACATAGGCGAAAGTTTGACCTCCTAAATCGAAGGGGTCAAAGGTCATATAAGTGTATCTCTGGGATTTATGGAGCGATTTGAACTAAACTTTGCATACAGGTAGCCTATGGCCTCTTCTATAAGTAAAGAAAATCTTGACCCCCAAGTGCGAAGGGGTCAAAGGTCATTTAGGAGTATCTCTATAAGGTCGATTTGCACCACACTTTGCATACAGGTAACAAATATGTTTGTTAATAAGAGCTAACATACACACTGTCTTTATAATTCCAATGAATACATGCTTTCGCTACTTCCCTATGTCCTTGACTTCATTGTTTATTTTTTATTTTAACGTAGTATAATTCCAATGAAATACATGCTTTCGCTACTTCCCTATGTCCTTGACTTCATTGTTTATTTTTTATTTTAACGTAGTATGTCGTAGGACTACATTGGCCAAAGGAAATAGCCTGACAGTTAACAGTATATGGAAAATTCCAAACTTCGTGATATTTCCGTATTTGTGGATCAGAGTATAAGTAATCATAATAACAATATTAATAAACCTGCTATAATTGCAGCAGTAGAGACGCAGATGAAAGCCTTTGTATTGGTACTAGCTGATTGAATTGATAAAGACTTGATATTTTGCCTTGTCATTTGACATAATATCGCTATACAAAATTTGAGCTAAATTAGATAAAGTTTAAATTTTAACCCCTCAAATGACGCCCTGGGGTTGACCAAATTTGCTGAAATTGCATGTCACAGAAGCCATAGACATAATGTACCTGTGTGCCAAATGTTAGCCAAATCGCCTGAAGTTTAATATTTGACATCCCAAATGACCAGGGGTTGACCAAATTTGCTCAAATTAAATCCCAGAGATGCCACTACCCTAAGGTGCTGAGACAAATCGGCTGAAGCGTGTGACCAAGAGCGTCATGACGGACAGACAGACAGATAAACACGCTAAAGACATTATCATGTGAAAAGTTTTTCATCTGCGTCAAGATAATTAAACGTTACAGAACAAATTATGCGTTACATGATCATGCCAACCGGATGTGTTGAACTTTTTTATCACGTTTAAATGTCTCGTGATTCTCTTTAATTAAAAAGTTATCAAGGAAATGACCTACTTTTGGTACTTTTGGTGTAGATTATAATCAGTAGGTATGCAGTTTCAGTGATGCACTGTTGCTTTTCAAGATTTCAGTAGTCTCATATATTCATATTCACAAGGCGTTGTACAATGCAGGATGCATACAAAGGCTGAGATGAAGTCCAATCGGAAATCTTCAATGCGGGGAAACAGCAACATAATAGGAATTTCCCATTTTCCGTGTTTTATTTTAGTAACGACGTGCCATAAAAGCTGATATGGTAAGGAGGAAAACGAGAAAAGATGTCAATATAGGTTACAATAAAAAGTCAGCCGGGTTTGTTTACATACACACATTGTCCTTGTTGTCCGGATAATTATGGTGACGAGGAAGTTTTCACCAACGTAATTTACGTGTCTATTAAGATGCATTCGATGTCGTGATTTCCACCTTTGGAAGCAATCTGTTTCTAACTGAAAGCACCCAACAGAATGGAATGAGTCCTTAAAAGCCATCTTAAAAGCACTATTTTAACTAGTTTTCAATGAATAAATGGACACATTATGGGCCAGATATCAGATAGTACTCAGACTGGATGGTTAAGGATGTAGTTATAAGTCTTCTTCGTATAGTGAGAATAGGTTAAGGGTAATTGTAACAAGTCTTCTTTAGTTCAGTGGCAGTGGCACAGAGCATTTCCGACCATAAGCAAAGGGCCCAAAGGTTAGTTGTTCAGAACTTATCTTCGCGTATTATTTAAATGGTTTACTCCGGATGAGTTCTACTTTGTTTATTTAAAATTGTTTATTTATCTCAGAATTAAAATTGTTCATGATGATGATTATTTCTACGTTCCCTTTTTAAATATAAATAATATTATACCAATAACGGGCTTCCCCCTGCGTCCCAATTTCATATCCTGTTCCGTATTATTCCCCAAACTAGGTATAGTGAGCACAGTTGGGCATTATCTAACGTTTCCCCGTCAATATTCACCAGAACATAATAGTGTGCTCTTCTTTTCATGTTTTAGAACCGACTTTTTTTTAGAACCGATTCTTTTCAGAAAAATATTCCATATTACATTCAAAGGCTCTCACAATACGCTCACAAAAGCAGATACAATTAAGCAGCATTAATTACAAGTTATAATTTCGTGTCGTAACGAAGTATCAGGCAAAGCAACGTGACTATATTACTTAATTTCACTCAGTAAGATTCGGTTTCAAGAAAAATATAATAATTCACTTGCTGCTGCTACTGCGTAGTGCCTCAAATATTATTTTGCTTCAGTGTATCTAACACAGCCAGAATATTTAAATACGTACACGTACATAGTTATAGTTAATAACAATAACAGTGGTATTTTCTAAGGTGAAAAAAGTTTGGCTTGGGTACGCATTACCCACGAGTCCTAAAAAGCGTCTAATTTCTTTCTTTTATTTTTACGTTTATTAGCACCTTCATTTGATGTCGTTGGCATACGAGAGCTGAAGGTATATTTGCCTAAGAGTCTAGCAGATAGAATAAACGTTGTGTCGAGTTGAGGCGCACTAGTATTACCCCGAAAATTGTTATGGTGCTATATAACCTGCCGTTTTCCTTGATAATGAAATCTCGTTGTGTAGTCCTGGATTAATCTACGCCGTGCAAACAATAACGAGATGCTTGAAACGACCGCCGTAATAGAAACGTCCAACTTGTGCGGAAACACTGTACCATATCAGGCTAAAGGCAAGGTGAGGTAGGCAAAACTGTGTACTGCATATTGGTTCGTTAACCAGGGGACATTAGGGAAATCTATTTTGTTTCGTATGACCTTAGACAATATCATCGAATGCCAACACGTTTCATTTTCACAGGCGTACTTTCTGCATGAGTAAAGAGGTTTACGACTACGACAACTAGCATGTCCAGACAGGGTAAAGATGAGATTATGCAGTCAGTAGAGAGAGAAAATTTGTTGTTTATAAACGTCACTTTATCAAGACCGTGTTGACATCGAACAACGGTGTTGGTTGGTCTACAAATAACTTCGTTTGTTATAAATATACAATCCACTCAATTGCAATTGTCATTCTCAGTTAGCTTGTCAGACGCCAGTAGTACTATTTTGTACGCTCCTCTTGTTACTTTTATGTAAATAATATAAAATAAATGAACCTTGTTTATATTCGTTAGCCGTCGACGATCTACTGATGATGACACATGTTCATTATTATCTTGTTTGTAGTTTATTTATACGTAACGTTATGTCAACACTGCGTTATGGAAAAAATGGCTCAAGTTATTATAACTTGAGTTTATTCTCTTGAATGGTTCCCACAATTGTTTGTGGAAGTTAAAGCATTGATATATTATATCACGTATCGATAAATAAATAGCCGTAATCAAAATAGTGGAGAGGAGGCGGGATGACCTGCTCGGTCTTGCTTTTTTTATCAATAAATTGATCTTCGCTTCAAGTTACTATTGAAGGACACTTTCAACAATTTCACAACTCTAACCCAATACATGTTTATATATAATTATTAATTATATCAAATTAAATTCATTGATACTGTTGAAGTCTTGCAATTGGTGTGCAAAACACTATTACTCACAAAGTGTTACAGTGTTACTGAAGAAGCCAGGAAAATCGATTGCAACGTAAATTAAGTTTGTATCATTGAGCATGAAGGTTGAGCATTTCAGGTAAACAGGTACATGAACATGAAACAGCTTGAGAAATCACTTTCAATTTCAGTCTCAGATCAGTTCACCGATTTTTCTTATCTAATTAAAACAGCAATCAAAATGCATTTCATATGTTTGAAAGGCTGTGCATTCAGCAGAAAACCCAATGGCAATCAGTAGGCGGAATAAAAACATGAATTAATTATTTCGCAGCTTCGTATTTTCTTAGCGTTGCTCCAGACTGTGTTGGTTTAGTGAGAGGATGTCTAGGTCGAAAATGTCCTCGTCAAAAAAGTCCAAAATTTTATGCTTTGGTTGAATTGACAAATAATGCAAAAATGTCCTTCGGAGAAAATGTCCTGAATACAATCACAATAATTCGATAATTTGACATAATACGCAAAAGTTCTGCCTGAATCTTGAATGC
>JAHZNB010004792.1:0-21924 GCA_027744295.1 Callyntrura guangdongensis
AAAAGTGGACAAAAGTTAGCTCTTAGCTCAATGAGATCGGAGCCAAAGGTCATACAAGTGTATGTCTGGTATTTATGGAGCGATTTGTACCAAATTTTATATAGAGGTAACCAATGGCCTTCTTTGAAAATGTCTTCATAATTCTAATAAATATATGCTTTCGCTACTTCCCTATGTCCTTGACTTCATGTTTTATTAATTAGCTTGGATTGTGTCTTATTAGTTTGTCTTTAGTGTCTATACTAAAGTGTATTTGTGTGTGTAAACAAACACCTTTGGAAATGACCAAAAAATAAGTCTACTGAATTACCCTCAAATGTATGTGGCTACTTACAGCTTTTAACATTTAAGGCATTTTAAAATTTGCTTTTTCATCTGCTTGTTTATTCGTTTTTGTTTAAAAATTATGCTTTTTATGCCTTTATTCTTTTGATTGAAAGGCACTTAAGATTACAACAATGACTGACAATATCTCCAAACTGTTACTGGCCTACAATTTGATAGAATTTTTTTCGGGTTTTCGGGCGGGGAATACCCGAAATTTCGGGTGGCGAGACCCGAAATTTCGAATGAGGAGAATTCGGAATTTCGGGTACAAAATTCGGGTTTTCGGGTGGGGAGTTGTCCCGACATATTCCGATATTTTGTAGGTTGCATTGCAATCCTTAAAAAAGGTAAAATGCTGAAAGAAACGACAGACTACGACAGCACCAGCATACGACAATGTATTTATACTACAGCAAGTAAAAAAAATTCTGATTCATAAATAATAGTTTTTACGGGATGCTGCTTGATGTCAGCTGGAGTAACGGGTATCAATGATGGGGTCGAGCCGGTCAATTTTACCTGAATAAGATGAAAGAATTGCATATGAAGACCGGTGAAAAATAATCATTTAATGCGATTAAAGTTTTGGATGGAAACACCAACGTTTGGACCTATTGATCTGGTATTCAGGTTCGGTTCCCAGCTTCCTGAAGAACTTTATCTACTGATTCTGAGATACGAAAAATACCACACTTTCACTAACCGTGCAATATTTAGTTTTAGTGCAATTTTTTATCAGTAAATTTGACTTTAGTAAATAAAAATATGCAGTTCATGTCAGATTAACATTTCATTTGCACTGCTTTGACGGTTTCCAAGCTCAACTGCGTCTTCTCTGGTGACCAATAATTCACCTACAAATATCCTAAAAACAGCAACGCAAAACTACTAAATGCAACGTTGTTTATTGACTTATGCGTTTCTGATATTCTGATGCTATTACCACATCTTTATTGTTTGGTGTTTATCGTATGTTTGATACAACACATTTGTATGTAGCTAAATACGCAAAGAAGCAATATTTTTGTGATGTAGCGTTGATTGCATGTAAAGTAAATCGCAAATCGACTCCGATGTTTCAATATTTTTCTCATAAATTTTGGATTTATAAAGAGCTCTTTTAAAAGAGAGTACTTTCATACAGTACAAAAAGAGCACGTCTGGTCACTGTACCTCTCTCAGGAAATAAATAGTCTATAACCAGGGCTGTAGGAACAGGGTGGACAAGGGGGATCGGCCTATCCTGTAATGTTTGGTAATTTTTATTAATAAAAGTAATTTTTGAGCCTGTAATATACGTAATGTTAAATCTCTGAATTCTTGGGGGGATTTCCCCTCATCCCCCGGTTCCTACTGCTATGCCTATAACGTTGAAAATGATAGTTTCATCCATAATCTCAGCGACGTATCTATGGTAACATTACAAGTGGCTGTAACTTGTGAGTTGTGAGGCCAATTGTAACACGAAATGAGGCGCCTCTGCCATGCATAGTGGTGGTGGGTTTTTTCATAGTTTTTGTATATACAAGTTGTCATCAGAGAATACCACCGAGCGAGCATAAATTGTGACGTTAGGAACGGACCTTTGCTACTTCTTACCTTTAGTGCAGCAATTCTAATGTAACTCTGTATTAATATTAAAATTAAGCAGGATTAAATAATACATTTATTTTTATTTTATTTTGAAAGCTATTAATGAAAGGTAAAAATTGGATTTTACAGCAAATCTGGACAGCTGCAAAAATTATGGTTATTATTGGCTCAGTAGCCAATAATAGGATATCCCAGCATCACCTTCGCTTGTCACCGTCCGTGACTCATGTCGAAAGCATGTCAATATTGACAATTTTATGTTATGTCATGCACATCACATTCACCTTTGTTTGAAATTCAAACTTTGAATCATACACTATGCACTTTCCTGCATTCTTTCGTTACTGATAATGGCTATGTTTATCACCAAACACAAAAGCATGTAATTAGCTGCTAGTAGCCAAAACTATATATAATATATTATATTATATTACACCTATAACAAAATTATATTAATCTTGTAACTTTTCTCGCAGCAATTCTATGAATTCATTTTACAAATTTATGTATGTACTGAGTCTTTTGGCAACTTCTTAATTTGAAACAGTGATAATTATTTTCCCCCCTGATTGAAATTTGTGCATGGCAGAGTAGATTACTTAAACTAATACTAATGCTAATCATTATAGCAATCGTATTATAATTGTAGAAAGCAGATAAATTTTTGCATTAATACGAACATTTTGGTCAGCAACTGGTCCCTTTTGCTTCTCTTTATTCATTAACGATATTGGCGATGCCATTAGCATTGATTACAATTTGTACGTAGTTGATTTGGCATTATACAATGATTGTAGATGAAGGAGTTGCGAAGATGAATCAGGCGCTACGACGTCTTGAGAGTTGGTCAAATGACTCCCTACAAATTAACGTTGAAAAACAAAAAGCATGTATTTTTACAAGGCAAATGACAAAAAGCCAAAATTACTACGTACTGATAATCCTCCCAAGTTTAAAATATAAAATAAAGAAATAGAGCTGGTAGATAAATTTAAGTACCTAGGGGTTGTAATTGATAGCAACTTGAAGTTTAATGCACATTTTTCACATGTGGAAAACAAGGTCAATGCTTCGTTAAGTAGGATGTATTCTCTTAAAAGAATGTTCACGGAAAATGTACTGAAAACGTTTATATCGTCGTTTGTTGTATCCATTATTGATTTTGGATTAATTGTTTGCTGCTCGCAATCGATGATTGATATTAATAAGCTTCAAAACACAATTAACAAGTTTGTGTTCTCCTTTTACTACTCTAAATTTTAACGAAAAGAAAAAAACAATTCAAAATTCTCAAGTAAAGTATGTGACTTAAGTACGTATTTTTTCAAATTAAACTTGCATACAATTGAAAAACGAAGAAGAATATGATGCTACTGAAATTTGTTTAAATTTAGCCAATGGAAGCTATTTGGTAGTTGGTATACTCTCTAAAATGAGCTCAGACGAGAGGCCAAAATATCAAGTTGACTTACGGAAATCACAATTAGGTATATGAGAAATCTGTTAAATGGAACACTATTGCAGAATGGAATAAATTCATGCAAGAAAAAAAGGTTTCTTTGATTAATCTGACTAGTGATGAATTGGATGATAAAATTAATGAATACTTGATTGCATGTAGAAACAAAATTTATTTATATTATTAATTGGTTCTCTTGTAAATATTGTAATATGACTCGGTATTGATATTGATGTACTAAATTGTTATTGGATTACTTTGTTATTATGTGTTATAGTGGGGAGAACAGCCTGTAATGTATGGTTGACACTGTTAACACAATAAATTATCAAGTTATCAAGTTATTTGGAAATGCAATGTTGTAATGTTGAAAATCTTGACTGAAACAATATTGGCATCAAAGCAAACACGTAAAACCTTAATACAAACAAGTGCAGAATGCACATGTGATTAATGGTGACTTTTATTATCAGGACCGGCATCGTAACTCAGATTTACATATTAGGTTTCTGAAGTAGGTGATTTAATTTGAACCTAGGTATTATTGAGTTAAAATTTCGAATAATAGACTACCGTGTTGCTACTTGGAGTTACATCAGAAGGTTATGATTTATGACTCATGCGCTTGATTGTGACTACATAATATGTATATATACCGATTACCGATTAGCAATTAGAAATTAGCGATGAAAGCAAATATTAATAATTTTGTTGCAAATGTCTCTGTCTCTAGTTTCGTATATTTTCACGCCCGCACATATGTTCATTTCAGCAGAATGGAGAAACATCAAGGAGAATGAACAAATTAAGTCAGCAAATATACATTATGATTCGTTGTTTTCATTGTATTTTATTGATGTTTTTTATAATTTTACCTTTTCAGTGTTCTACTAATCATCAAAAGGTACTTTCTGTTTCTTAAAAATGATTGTTCCTTTAAATATTATTTAAATGTAATTTATAATTACTCACACAAGTTTGCAGCATATGTATTTTTGTTTAAATAAAGATATATGTCACTTAGTAACATTTAGTAAAAAGAATAACATGATAAAAACTGTACACGCTTCTATCTAATAGTATTGCATCATTTGGTAAAAACACTAATTTAATTGATAATTAACATTTTTTATAACCCCTTTTGCTATACTCTCGTTGACAAAGTTTTACAATTTATGCAATAATACGTTTGGTTTTATTGAGTATACCGCTTTCAGATGGCTTTATTTAATTTTTTTGATAAATAATCATTTCGCTACCAAAGTACTTTGTATAGTATATAGTATACATACTATTATGCAGTATATATGTTACATTATATATCACTAACAATAAAACCAGTCAGACAGGGAGCAATTACATTACACGGATTTTATTGTGGATAACACGCTGTAGACGGTAGTGGGAGAATCCATGGCTTTTAAAAGTTTGTCATACCTTGTAAGTTGTAATTTTCTTATAATATAAATGCGTTCACCTGTACGATGTGTTATAAAATTGTATTAACGCTGTTTTAGTGTGAGATTTTGATGGATTAGTATTGCTTATGTTCAAAATTGACTTGTACATCCATCGAATCAGTAATACAATAAATTTGAGCTCTTATAAACCACACTTAGCCATTTTGAGTTAATTTAAAATCACCAAAGGGAAGCAAGTTCGTTGTGACTTGATAAAGAAGATGGCGTAAAGACTTTAAAACCAAATTAGTGTGTACGACATGATGTGTGTAGGTAACAAACAACACTGTCAACTGTCAATTATATTGATTGTGTAGAATTAACTGTTACTAACTGTTATCCCTAACTGTTAAAAATAACAATTGGGGAAGATTTGGGTATGTCTCAACATATGGCATGCAACAGTAATACGAAATCGGATGGTATTTCTGCTGTTTAAAATTTATTTTAAACCTTATTTTTGGTAATAAGGTTCTCAGGCGAACTTTGTATTGATTGTTTTTTAACAAAAACTGGTTGGCTAGCTATTTGTATTGAAAACCGTTGTTCTTATTTGAGTGAATCTTATCAACATAAGCGTTTTCAAGTAATACTCTAGTTTCGCACGTTGCCTTAGGGTATCCTGCGGTTCGTAGCATACCTTACAGATAAAACGAAGCTAAAACAAAACTCACTAACGGTAGGGTCCGGAATATTTCAAATGCAACTGTGCCATTAGTATATTTATTCAGTTTTCTACAACTCAAGTATTGTCTTTAAACTAACAGCATTTTGTTAGCTGTTTGTAAGTATACGTTAGTGTAATTGATATTAAGGCATTTCTGAAGCGTCAGTACTGACAACACAGTATACAACTTATTCTACCTAAATGTATTATCTACGCGGTTACATTTATATACCGTATTTATTACTAGTAATTATTAGTTAAAATTAAAACATCAGACTTGAAAGCAGCAAGTTTCCCTATTAAAATAAAAACACTCTACAGGGTTACAAAATATTCTTAAAACAATTGTCTCTTCCTTCATTCATTTTCACTATATAAAATCTCTCAGGTATGAAAATGTAATATTCATGCATTTACACATGTAAGTAGAGGAAGGTTCCTTCATAAAGTGTAAACAATTTAAAGTGCACTTATTTAACATTCCATCGACTATTCACGTAAATATATACAGACAGTTGCACAGATAAGTTACTTGTACGTTGTAGACCTTAATTTTTTAGACATATTTATGTATGTGTGTACAGAGACGGACGTGGATATGTGTTACTTATTGCTTAAGTTATATTTAAGGACTGGTTTAATAAATGAGATGCGATCGCTCAGTGTATGTGTGGGTAGGTAATTGACTTCAACAAGGAAACTCGCACTTCAGTAAGCAGTTTCATGTTGTACACATTAAACCTCCAACCGCGGATAATTAAAAATTTAAGCTTTCCATTTTACACTCTTCTATTCGAAAAAATTATCATATTTGTAAATATACATGCATATAAATAATCAATTACACATTAGAAAATAGCTATATAAATGGAATGACAATTTCTCGAGGAAGATGCTTGTTTTAATTAACTATAAATGAACCGTTGCGAGTCACGTAAAGACGTATTTATGCATATGAAATCTAATTTTCATCACCGAGTAAAGCTAAATCATTTTCTTCTTTAGAAGAATTTTCACTCTTATTGCTAGAGCCACAATTATTATCAGAGTCGGATGCTGTTGGCGATGGCTGTCGAGCAGTTCTTGGTACAGCATTGGACACCTTCTTATCGCTTCTGGAGATCGTAGTCATTTGGGTGTAATTTGGATTCGAGCCAGAAGTAGCTCGAGTGTAATCGAGATGATCGTATTCCTCTTCCGCCACTATAAAATACAACAATTATTATAATTACAGTATCCTGTCATTGACTTACACTTGCTAACCGTATACCATTCCACTTTCAAGAACAGGTCAATAATATAAACAGATTGTAAGTAAAATTTGGGGGTGGTTTACCTCGAACGTTTTTTGCTTTCTCATTATTAATCTCGTCATAAACGTGCTCCTTATTGAGGTCTTCAATACTTGTATATATGTTGTTTTGTAAATTGGGGTTAGTTGCATCAGCTTCTAGATTTTTCAGTGCCAGGGCTTTGGACGACGGAAAATCGTAAGAACTTGCTGCCCCTAAAAATAATTTTTAAATGCAGGTTTTAGTTGTGTCACAAATA
This sequence comes from Callyntrura guangdongensis, assembly GCA_027744295.1. Taxonomy (NCBI): domain Eukaryota; kingdom Metazoa; phylum Arthropoda; class Collembola; order Entomobryomorpha; family Paronellidae; genus Callyntrura; species Callyntrura guangdongensis. The sequence continues at coordinate 7,058 of JAHZNB010004792.1, forward strand.
CAACATACAATAACAGTCAACATTTCTCTTTCCATCATTTACATCCTATGAATGCAAGATGTCGAGGGATACAGTTACCATGGGATCTGACTTGGTATACCATAGTATAATAATAATTTCAGAGAAAAATAATTTTTGACCTTGTAATACAACATAGGACTGGTTTTACTAAGAACACAATTTATGTAGGTTTGTACCTTTTCCATGGAACCATTCGAAATATACTAACCATCGCAGCAATAACATCGATATAAACACACATTTTAAATTTACAGTGATAACATTGATTCATGTTTGCACTGTAACAAGCCTTTTTTATACATATACAAAATGCTTGAAAAACGCAAACTGCAGTTAAATTTGTAATAAAGTGATTACACACCTGGATTGCTGCATTCGTCATCTTTGTCAGTATACCCACTCCATGATCGTTCATTGATATTTCTAACTATTGTGGAATTATCAAATGGACTCAAGTTATTTTGAGCGTGAGCGGAAGAACCGCCTTGATACGAGTAAACAGGGTTGTCAAAGTGATGGGGATCTGTAAGTATTCAAATATATTACCTCATATGGCCATAGGGATTGATAACTTTTTCATTACACTAAGTAAATGTTGGTAAATTAACCTGCGCTAGAACCTCGGTTAGGCTTGTAATGCACGCGAACGTCTTGTTTCAACTTCGTCATTTTTCGTTTGTAATAGATGATCACACAAACAACAATTAGTAGACAAATTAGTACACCCATCACAGCGAACACAATTCTGCCAACCCGAGACTGCTCCGGAACCTTTGCTGTAAGTTGAAGTGAAAATACATTTTGTTTATATATGCCTAAGAAAACAGTAGTCTTACACCAGCATTCAGTAATAGTTTTAATACTTACATTCCAATTCACCTGGTGACCACGTTGGAACGTGCCGGAAACATGGAAAAGATTCTGATGACCCTTGGACAGGATAAATCTCGTTGAACATTTCTAAAAATGACGCACATACAATTTTAAAATTAAGCATTGAATAGCAACAGCTGGTGCTTTGTAATAGTTTAAACTTCTACGTACCATCGTATGCTCCAGGAAGCTTGCATCCACCTGTTAAACAAAAGATTTTAAGGATACAACATTTTTATATTGCTTGATTAATCCAATCCAGTATACAATTAATGCATTACTGCTATATAAATGTAACACTGCTTACTTTCTGCACATCTAGGACCCATCCATCCTTTAGGACATCGACATTCTCCGTCATGTCCTCGACACGTCTCACCATTTGCACACTGGCAAGATTGACTGCAGTTGAATCCATATTTACCAGAAGGGCAAGGCTTTGAACAATCATCTCCGGTCCAACCCGGATAACATCGACAAGCACCTAAAATTTTGTAAATGCAGTACTATGTGAATACTGATACTTCGCTGATACAGGAAATAATATTCAGGCGAATAAGCGCAATAATACTGCATTCATTACCTGTTCTAGGATCGCAATCTCCTTGATTTGTTTTACAATTGCACTTTCCTCTGCAATCTTTACCATATGTGCCTTCAGGGCAAGCAGACGTACAGTACCAGTCAGTATGGTTCCTATCGCAAGTGCACTGTCCAGTGACACCATCACATATTGACCCTGGAAAAACAGGTTCTTTAATGTAACACGTACTTGGTTTCCAAGAAATGGTGAACATAATACTATAGTTGTGCTTAGATAAAAGGGCATACCGTGTTTACAAGCGGGACAATTTTGTTCACAATTCAGGCCAAAAAAGCCATCAGCGCAAGCTTCATCACAAGTATTTCCCGTTTTCCCAGCCGGACAATGGCATTTTCCAAGTTCTTTGTCGCAAGTACCCCCATTACATTTACACGGTGTTGCGCAGTTAGGTCCCCAAAAACCATCGTCGCAATCTGTGTCACATTCAACGCCTTAAAAATACATAAATATTAAACACTTAAAAATTACCTTTACACTTCATAATAAGCTAAGATTAACTTAATACGTAAAATCACTTAAGCATTTTAATGAAAACAGTCAGTACAAAGTTCCGTTCCTCCAATTTTATGATCATTAGGGAATTACCTTTAAAACCAGATTTACAACTGCACTTTCCATCGGTGGGTTCACATCGGTTAGTATTTTCACGAGCACAGGAGCAATTATAGACACAGCCGACGCCGTACGCCATAGCGGCACAAGTTTGTTCGCACTTGGCACCGTGAAAACCGGGAAGGCACATACAATTCCCATTAAACTTGTCACAAACACCATTATTTTTACAGTCGCACTTATTGTTACAATCTTGACCCCAGTAATCTGGTGCGCACATTTTATCGCAATGCAAACCAGTCCATCCAGGTTCGCAGTTACATTTACCATTACCTGGGTCGCATTTTTTAGCGTGAACGCAATTACAGTCGTATTCACATTTGAAACCATACTTTCCGGGAGTGCATACATTTTCACATTGACTGCCGGTGTAACCTGCAAAATTTAATAATTTTGTTGCAAGATGTCCGTTCATTATTGTAAATGAGTATGAAAATGTCATTTTAACTACAATGAATGCATCTAAATAATGTCATTGGTTGTAGTAGCTATTCTTGTGTATGTATGTTACCTGCTGGACAAATGCATTTTCCATTTACAGGGTCGCAAAAAGCCCCGTTACTACAATTACAATGATTTCTGCAATCCTGCCCCCAAAAGTTCAAAGAGCAAGGCCGCGTACATTGTTGACCTCTCCAACCAGGTTTGCACAAACATTTGCCATTATGGGAGTGACACCTAAATGATTTTTCAAAATGATAATCAAACCAGGTTTCAATCTTTAAAAAGTAGGGTTCCTTTTCTATCGTCAGAGAACACAGTGATGTGTACATTGCTTAAGAGAGCTAATCATAAACAATGCACACATCACTGTGTTCTCTAACATCTAACAGATCAGAGAACACAGATCAGGTTAGATCTGTTGTTTTTGAAGTAATGTTGTTCTAATATAAAGATTAGCAAATTTCCATCGGATTTCACGTACGTAGCTGTATTTGTTGCATTACAAGTACATGTACATTCGCATTGTGGACCGTAACGATTCAAGGCACATTCCCCTTTCTCACAAAACTCTCCAGTCCAGCCTGCTGGACATGTGCAATTTCCATTTACTGGGTTGCAAATTCCATCATTTTGGCATTTACATGCATTCTCACAATTTTCTCCATAGGTTGAGGCAGGACATTCTAGCTGACACTAAAAAACAACAATCTTGTCATAATTTTTTCAGGAATGAGAAAAGTCGAAATCACAGCAAAATTGGATTCACATACAAATTCTCCCATATATCCTGGCTGGCAGTTGCAAACTCCGGTGACGTGATGACACGTACCGCCATTGTAGCATTCACAGTTGTTTTTACAGTTTATTCCCCATTTTCCCATTTGACATGGACTGGCACAAACATCTCCCTGAATAAGAATTATTTAGTCATGATAAACTAACACGCAGAAATTTTCAAAATGCTAAAACTCATTGAAAGCTTACCCTCCAGCCTGGTGTACAGTAACACTTTGAAGTTATAGCATCGCATGTAGCATTATTTTGACATTTGCACGTATTCGAGCACTGGGGACCATGTGTGCCCTGTGGGCAGTTCTTCTCGCACCTTCAATGTTTAAATAAAGATTACTAGAGGAGCCAGGGTTACTGTAGCGTAATGTTTTATACAATTTATATGAAAAGAGACTTACAGCGGTCCCATCCATCCAGAGGTGCAATTACATTCTCCAGAAATATGGTGGCAGGTTCCGCCATGCTGGCATTTGCACGCCTCCGAACAATTCACTCCGTAAAAATCCGCTTTGCATGGCTGATTGCAGTGTACACCAGTGTAACCGGGCTCACAGATGCAACTGCCCGTTTCAACTTCACATTTTGAGCCATGATCACATTCGCACTTATTTTGACAGCTTTCGCCCCATCGTTGCGGTGGACATTCTGCACACATATGACAATGACAGCATTTAAGCCACAATTTACATATTACTTACCTACCACACCATAACGATATGATACTAACCATGAAGTCCCTTTTGCTGGCAAGTACGTAATAACTTAAAATATTTTACAATTACTCCAAATTTTGTCTATTTTTTACACTTTAAATAAGCATTGAAATGCCATGTAATAGTACTGTAATTTTCTCTACAATTCATGTCATACTTAACAGCAAAAAAGGGAATTTCTAGTGAATTTTCATGAATGTAATATGGTGATGAACTTACTGAGGCTGCAATCTCTTCCACCCCAGTCATCTCTACACTCGCACTTGTTTGGTGAGATGCATTCACCATTTTGACACTCTGGGTCACACACAGGAAAACACTTTTCTTTGTCCTCTGACTCCCTGTAGCCTTGGCAGCAAACGGCTACGCTCTTAGTCTTCTCAATTGTCTGTAAAAGTCATGTAAATACACGTTGAATAATTACATTTTTAGTAGATGAAAATGAAGTCTTAATTCGTGCAGTAAATATCAAGGCTGGGTTAGAGCCCAGGTCAGAAGACAAGTACGTTGAGCTGACAATACGACTTTGCGTTAGGAAAGTACAAGAACGTAATGACATGATGTTTTATGGATGTGCTACAATGTGCCGACAAATTCGCAGATAGAAAGTCAAAGCATGAATGCATATATGTTAGTAAGCGTATATTGGTAAATATTAGTATTAGTCAGCATTAATTACCTACGTATTATTCTTGTTTGGTATACTAAATACTCTATGTGATTTCAGCTTTGAATTAAGATTAGATGATTTTACTCTCAAATGTTTGCTCAAAGTCTTACCTCATTTTTTGTCACTGTGCGAACTTCAGTAGTATATTTTGTACATTTAAACGGAACACTAAGACACCACTCATACTTTTGTACTCGAACAGGCTGCTTCTCCGAGACGACTACAGTCTTGTTGTACCTGTTCAAATTTTAAAATATAAAATAAATACTCATTTATAGACGAATTGCAGACTCTGGCTAGTTGCCAAATAATCTGATATAATTTTAGTAATAGATTTATTTTAAACGTTTATTTCTGTTAGACAAGGACAGTTGAAACATCACAAGAATTTATGTTTGTATGTGATATACATAAAATAGCAATTAAAAATAGTTCATTAGCACAAATATGTACAGAGAACCAACTAAAAATTCATAAATCTATAAATTCGTTATAAGTTTTTTATTACAATATACATTCCAACGCGTCAATATTATTTTTTATGATTAAAAAATTATTCGAAAATCATACATAGGTACTTGACACACACGAAAATTTGGTCCTTGGTTAAATTTTTGACAAGGACAATTACCTATGTCGAATGTGTCACATTCATCGATTTACGAAGCCTAGTTATAAAAATGATAAATTTTCTACACAACTTACTTGATTTTCTCCGTGCATAATTTGGGTTGTCCTTTTAAACCTGACGATGTAGCCAGATGAAGTACGCACAGCGTTACGATTGTGAAGGTTACCGCTTTCCTTGAGTTCGACATCTTCGTATAGTTGATTAAGTTGTGTATATGAACTACGCTATTGATGTGATAAATGTATAAATTAAGATTGACCCAACTTCATCGCTCATGTTCTTTTGCGTGCATGACAAAGTCCCAAAAAAAGCTTCATCACATAGGAAGCACGATGATGGTGACCACTCGTTCCACTTGTCACGAATGCAGTAGGAACGACTATAGTTACCGCCTTCGTACTACTTACTATTCCAAACGCTTGTTATCTTCCTGGAAGTGGCAAATATTTACGTTTCTGCAAAAACCCAATAAGAAAATTCATATAAATTAAACCATTTTCATTGCTAAAATTGGAAAGAGCTAGCGTTTTCAAAGAGGTGTACAGGAAATTTGAAATGTATGAATACTGTTTCAACAGTTTCAGTTTGTAAGTTCATTGAAGTGCAATCGACACTTAACCCTTTCATTCGAATTACTATTACTTTACTATAACTCTCATTACAAGGTAAAACCAAACTTGTAAATTCATTGTAATGGGAAGTTCTTTCAGAAAAAATAAACAATGACAGAATTATTCAATTTTTGTGTGCATCTTGCACGACAAATTTAAGTAAGTTACTTTCCTTACATTGCATTTATCGTTTACTGCTGTCGTAAGTGCCATATGGTATGACGTTATTGGAAATATTAGCGCTTGTCTAACGCAAGCAACGTTCCACATTTGCGCAAAATTTTGCTGTTACTAAAAGTGCAAAAATAAAACATCTCATTTAAGTATCATATTGCAATTTTGGTTTGTATTGTAGCAAAATGGACAGTTTAATAATAATGTACGCACGCTTGTTGCACGTCCATAAGGTATTATGTTTGAGTAAATTTATATTTAGTAAGGTGGGACAAGTGTAGCGACTATTGGCAGTCCACTACGTGTAGGGAAGGATCATCTTTTACCCATTCAAAGTTACCTACCTGTCACGAACAACTAGTAATGCATAGCCAATTTACATGAATACGTAGGAGCCACCTTTTCTTAACTACATAACCTTTTAAACATCTTTTGTACTTTGTACATCTCCTCACTTTTTACACCCTGCCTTTGTTGTCAGTGTGCAATGCTATGAACATTNCTTTGTACATCTCCTCACTTTTTACACCCTGCCTTTGTTGTCAGTGTGCAATGCTATGAACATTGTGCATAGTGCATGTACACAGTGTACAAAGCATTTACTTGGGATTGGGATACTTCAACCACCCACTACATAAATTTGCTGATCATTATCATTTTAAAACATTTTCAGAAGGAGTCAACCACCGCTACTGCCAAATTTCTGGCATATTTTGGCAACTGTTATCTAAACAGTGCAAGTGCATGTTTCTGCATCCATATGTACGTATGTATGAATAAACATATATAAATATTTGCATACACGCAGGAGCCTGATGTCTGTTGTTGTAAAAACTGTCGTTTTTGTTTTTAGGTACATGGTACATACTGGCAAAGTACAAAACATATGAGAATAACTGCCATAGCCAAAAACTGCATACAATCTTGGAAGTTAATAATTTAGATTGTGTTTCTTTCAAATACTGGTAAATTAGGTAATGGCAACTAGAAAGTAGGTACATAGTTTGGTGTATTTCAGTATGCATGATACAATTTAAATCCTTCCGAATTGAAATTTAGTTCAAAAATTTATTTATAAAGTGGTATCTAAACGTGGAGCGCCACTTCATAATGCAGAATAAAATTTCGAATTTGGCCGCCGCTGTTACGAAATTGTAGAACTTGGGTGCTGTTTGTTGCCACATCCATATATTTCTTGCGAACGATCATGCCTGGGATTTTTATCAATTAGCAAATGCTACTTATTGCGATTACTAATGTCTGTCTGTCCGTCTACCGTCCGCGCGATATCTCAGAAACGCGAAGTAGTTTTTGAATTTTGTTTTGTACCAATCAGTAGCAATAAACCTCTAGTTGTGTACCTGATATTTTTTAGGTCAAAGGTGAACGGGGTCAAAGGTCATATAGGTGTATTTCTGGTATTTATGGGGTGATTTGTACCAAAATTCGTATACAGGTAGCATATGGCCTTCTCTATAAGTAGACAAAAGTTTGACCCCATATGTCAACGAGGTCAAATGTCATTTAGTAAAAACGTTATATCTCAGGAACCTGTAGGCCATTTTGATCAATTTCGTATGCAGCCAAGATTAGGTTTATTTTCTCGGTATTTTTTATATTTATTTCATTCGCTAATTCCATATGTGTTTGGTTTATACAGTTTTTATTTATTTATTTGGGTGTACATGTCAATACGAGTCTGGATCCATCTATCCATTAGACAGTATCCATCCACACACAACTTGATTGTCTTTTTGGATGTGGATGTAAACGGATTTTTGAGCCAGTTACTAACCAGTATTAAGTTATATCATCATAAGTTACTGTCACGAGTCAAGACAGATAACAACACAACGGACAATAAATATAACTAATAACAAACACTATGGAGCGTATAAAAAAGTGATACATACCATGCATAATAATAACATATAGTAATAATAGTATTTCAATTCGAGGAATGATTTTTGCACATGCGTCATATTGAAAACGCAGCAGCCACCAATTCAGTCACGATTCGTTCTATTGCAAAAAAAACAAAATACAATGAGGCATTTCCGGAGGTGACACCAAGTGGTGGTATCAATGTTATAAATAAAAACAACAATATGCTTTTATCGCCTCATCAATACTACTTATTGATTATTATTACACATAATTTTATGTACCGACGTCGCACGCACAACTCACCACCACACGAAACTTCCTCGATTTGTGGTTTCGTATCTAGAACGATAAATCGGTTAAACAAGGTTTTGGAAGTTCTTATGACACAGAAAGCGTACTTATAATTTTCAGTGCATACAATGTTAGTGACTATTGGGAACTACCTAAAATTACTGTTCAATTGTCCCCAACACTTGAGACATGAAGTTTGACGACCTCTTTTGTCTCACGAATGCGGTAGGTAGCAAATAGAAACAACTAACTATTCATCGAAGGTTTCATCCCTTTTCAGGGAACTGGACACAACATGAAACTTACTTACACAACATTATGCTGATTAATCCAATTTTCTTGCATAATATGCGTAGTAAGTTCATCGCAGGATGCAATAAGTAATGTTACCTTTCTCCTAACATCACAATGAGTTTTTAAGCATGTAATTCCCAGTTAGTTCACTAAAACCAAGAGAATCAAGACTAGTAGCCAGTAACAGGAATGCGGTGCCACTAACACGAATGAATTTCGTTAAAAAGAAGAGATACTAGTCTGCCTCCAAGCTACTAAATAAAATGCTGTCATTAAAATGGTGCTTAAAACTTTGTCACAGTGAAATATATATATCTTTGTAATCAGGTGCTGTCATTGGGCATGTTTACATATATCATGGTGACGGTGTTGCTGGACTGGTCACTTTGAAACATTACATTAAAAATTTATTTGTGTTCCCAAATCTACATTAGTTGGATGATGCACTGAAACGTGCTAATTATAGGTAATGACTCATTTTTCCCCAAGTACAGCTGAGCAATATGGAATGATGCTTTAAAATTTTGTGGTTTATCGCATACAAATCAGTATCAGACGTTAAATCCCTGAGCACAACACCATAATTCAGGCAATATTGTCCGTGTATTTTTATTCATGTCTGTGTGTAAAGTAATGTATTATCGCATGCTGAGTTGAAACATAATTATGACCCAACTCACTTCTCTGGATTAGAAATCCTGATTTGAGTTAGCCATTCACGTCTACACTGCTTCCAAATTCAGAAGAAACAACGTGGTGTTTCATCCCGTTCAAATAAATTGTTTACTGCACGCCGACACAAGTTTGAGTGTATTTGATGTGGTGCGATTCTATTTCTTGTAGATACTCTTGCGTAAACGCGCATGCCTAAACTCCGAGGTTGATTTCGTATGAATGCTGCTGGTTTGTGATTGTGATATCAGTCATAATATACCACTTATTACGTATTTTTTTCTTTCAGCGCGCATCCAATGCATTTCAATTGAATCATCAGAGACAACTAAACGATAAAGTTCGATTCCGACTTAGAAACAAAATAGTATGATAATCTTATCATTTATAAGTTTCCATGTACTACTGGCAATACTTTGGTAGGGCAAAATGGGTGTGGGATGTACCATGTACCATGCTGCCGCCATTTGGTGTTGGTGTTTCGTTTCGTATGCATGCAGTAAAGATTATTCCATATTGAAAAATTGTAATATTTATGCACCCGAGATGCATGCTGTAGCTGTGTTAATCCAATTAAATGGTAAGCACAAAGTCTAAATCCCGGTTGAAGTCGTCTAAGAAAAGCATTTTTCACCATTATGTATCATTCATCATTTATTTATTATATAACAAAGACGCGTCTCCGCGTCTGTGATGATTTCGATGTTAAACTTCATTTAAAAGACTTAATGCTTGAATACTTGTACGTGTGGGTGGATTAATATGTGACGATTGGCGAATATGGCGAATGGAAATTAGCATTGCATATTAGTGCTATTATGTAGTGTAATGTAATTAAATGCACTATGAAAATTAATACTGACTAGGGTATTTTGTTGTTAATGTGAATAATACCGTTAGCATAATATGTACCATGAAATGTGTTAAATACACAATAAATAATTATGAGGAAAAATAAAAACGAAGAACAAAGCAAAAACGTCCGTTTACACCGTCGCTATGAAGCAGTTCGACCCACGCATTTCCTGTATGAAACAATAAAACTGGTAAACGAAAAATGAGTTTGCTACCGGCTACCAGTAGTAGTTGTAGTTTATAGCTTGATAACGTGAGGCCCTGGTCTTGGTTAAAACTTGCATGACGTGGGATACGTTTAAAGAAAAACCGACAGAGAGTAAGTTATTTGCACTAATAGAGAAAGAAAAAGTACAATTAGCAATTGGGGTTAATTTCATTTTGTTTTAAAACTACACGCTGCATACTGTATTAACGTGTATAATGTCTAAATATGTATGCAATAATGCAATTGTTAATGAACCTGCAGAATGGAAGCTCTGTAGACGTATTAAGCAGCAAAATTCATGTTTTACGCTACTGCTGCATTTTTTACACACACAATTCACATGCCTACAGGAAACCAGGTAATATATTAGTTATTAGGTAGTACTTGTTATTTGATTTGTAGGTAGAATGGTATTACTTGTAATGTGGTTACTTTACCGAACCTTACAAATTACTACTACAACTTCTACAACTACGTATTGTGCAAAACATGGTTTTGGTAATATTGGTGTGAAGCGTGGGTATTAAATATTTTTATTAAACATTGCGGATACGAAAGCAGACGAAGCGAAGCAGCCTTTTTAGAGAGAACCAATAAAAACTCGGAATGCACACAAAGTCTCACCGTACAACTGTGTAGAACTCCTACATTTGACGACCTTGCATTCTACGTTAAAATAAAAACGCCATCATTAATAAAAAAAATACTGGAACTAGGAAAAGATACAAATATAATATAAAATGTACGGAGAAGTCTGAGGGGAAAAACAACGTACAAGTCTGACTGTCTGACTTAATGCCTTAATGAAATATTACGAACATATAAGATAAGATCTGAGGGATGATTATTTTTTATTCCATGAGTGCTACGAATCGCAGCCTACGATGCAGAATCTTACACGCCAACGGTTTCGCTTTAATGAAATATTCAATACATAAACAATCTTGTATCTGTAAATAAACAAACTTTTGTAGCCTCAAATGCGAGAAAGCCATCTCTAATTCGCGAATTTTCTGTCATCCCAGCTGCGCATACTGGGATATTGTAAATTGTTCTGAGCTAAAAGTAAAGCCTTCAATTTTCGCCATGACGAAAGAAAATCAATCAAAAATGTGTGTTGCATCTCTGCTTGTATAAAATACACGACTCGACTGCATTTTTCAACACCTTGGATTGTGTCGAATCCATTTCCAGTTGAGCAGTTCATTTGCATTTGAATTCGAATTGTGTGAGTGAGCGAACATGTTACATAGGCAGTATACATGTCGGTATTCTACACTACTACCACTATAGCTGTGTAGGAGGCAAAATTACCGATAATATAAAAGTGGATGTAAATGAAAAGTGCTGTCGGTCGGAATACTATCTGAGCGAATTGAAAAAAAAATTGGTGCCATACCGAGTTGAAATTTTGCATCCATTTTATTATGACAGCTGTATGTCAAGATAACAACACATTTGATATCAATGAACATAGTAGGTGGTAGTGGTATGTACGAATCGGGCCCAAAACGAAACTTTGTAAATAAGAATAAAATTGTAACTGTGTATCAATCTTTGCATGCGGATAAATGAGGAATGATTAATGATAACATTGTTCTGACCTCACTCCTTGTGTAATCGATAATAAAAATAAACGTTTTTGAATCGCCCAAAATCCAAACAAACATCACAGAAAACTATACAGCATAAGGGGGAAAAATACTTTTCAGAAGAAACCGGGAAACGGATTCATAAAGACTTATCCTTACAGAGATACACAAAAGCGTTTTTGAATCCATAGTTTACCAGTGTACAATGTGGTAGAGAAAATGACAGCTGCATGCATTGTTAAACCTACAAGATTGTGGTAAGCAAAGTTACCTTACAACAAGTAACACGTTTCACCAATAAAAGGGGGAAATGTAATTGTATAGAAGCACTAGAGATTTGGGCGAATCCTAAACGGAACTAGGTCGTTAAAGGCACGGTCTAGGCTATATTTGCAATGTTTTTAGGTTGATCGTTTATGGTCATTTAATTAATTATTACAACAACCGATAATGTCAAGAAGGAAGAGATTTATTCACATTTGATCATTCGTAATAGGTTCAGGCAATTTAGCAAGGGAAGATGTTCTTTGGGAAATCAGAATACGCCTGGCATTATTATTCCGTTGTTGCACTGATGTTTTATATGACGTTTTATATAGAAGCAACAACAGTAATGTCATAAAGCAATTTCAGTACAGCGTAAAAGCGGCCCACATTCTTTATAGATGATAATAAAGCTTGACGAATCGGTTAATGCATCAGTCATAGTAAACTACAACCTTATATCCACAACAATTCGACTATCGTATTAATCGTATACTGAAAAGCACACACACACACCGTGTCGTTGTAGTATTCATTCATGTACATCGTGTATTAAACGGCTAAATTTTATGTCTATAAATACGATTTGGAAAACCAGCGTGATCCGTGTTTGCTGGTACGCGGTGGTGAACCAAAAATACCAAAATGTCGATAGATGTAAACATCATCAAACATCCGCCTTCTTGCTCGTCAATTTAATCTATCTCTAGTAACTTGAGAAAAGCGGAAAAGTCTCTCTCAAAGTCGCATATATATAATATTTACTGTCTACTTACTAAAAAACCAACCTACTTTCTGACATATAATATAACCCGATTTTACAACGGAGCAACCCAATACAAACTGCACACACATATATACAACTTGGATCCGAACCATACCGAAGCAAAAAATTAAACTTACAATCAAATTTGAAGGAAGCCACGATCAACAACAAATGCAATACACAATAATATTATCGGACTATAATATGACAGCGAAGGAATACTTTGGAAAATAACGTTGTTGTTTTTCGTCTAACCATCATGCATCATTTACGCTGCTTTTAAGTCTTGTCAAAGTTTCAATTGAAAATAAAAATTTCCCCAACGCAGGCATCATTTACAGAAATGTAAGTCCGTCATCTAGCTTGATTGAGCATCTGACTGAATTACCATATTATCACTATCACCATAAACGCGCGCTTCACAAGAGCATGTCAAAGGAAAACATAATAGCTTTGGTATGTCAAGTTCTGACTCTACTCTAGCTCTCTTGTAGTAATACCCAATAATATAATGTGCTTCCACTCGAATAAACGGACAGCACGAAACAGATTCATTTCATGGACTCATAATCACAATATTAACGAGCATCCGCGTCCTCAAAAGAAAAGGAGACAGTAAGCAGTTTTTGTTAATGGCTTGAAAAACATCGTTGTTGTTTGTCCAAATCAAAAACAGTTTTCACATTTTACTCACACGCACATATTTCCTAATGTTCCTACAGAGAAGTTTGAACAAGTTGACATTACTGCACATCGTTACGAACAAACAATTATGACTTTAGACGAGGGATGTTCACGTATGTGACTAACGAGTTGCGTATATGAATTAGGAGTAAATCCAGAAACTGCTGTCAGAGTCAGAGCTCACCCGAACTTACACTTACGAACATTTCGTTTACTTCCCAGTCAGTAGTAGTGGATGATACGAAAGCAGCTATTTACTGTCGTTTTAGCATTTGGCACAGGAAAGGGGAATGATGATGATTCTTCTCGAGAGATAATAAAACTCACCGTGATGATGAAATGTGTGTAGTCTGTTTTGAACCCCCTTTCTTTAATTTGCAAAAAAAGAAATAAAAAAATGCATGCCGGCAGATGTTTTCGAAAATATCGTACTACTATGAACCTTTTCTCGGGCAATCGTTCTTTCTACTGCTTATTCGTAGCTGATCATTTTATGGGGCTTCTGAAATGTTTTGGGTGTCAAATTACGCGTCGGTTTATTAGTCATAAAATCAGTGAAACGTAGCCATAAAAAGGCAAAGTAAAAAGGAGAGAGTGCAGTAGTACTGAATGTAAAAATTTAGTAAAGAATATTCACATAAGTATTTTTTGTATTTGTGTATATTACATACACCAACTTCATACGGATGTCATATAAGGAAGTATGCTTTGCAATTCGGTAATTAATTTCTGGTTGGATTTGCCGAGGCCGAGGAAAACGATAAACTTCGTATGGCGATAATTATGCAAATTTTCAAAATGAACTCCCTGTCACGGCTTTTCTGACATGTTAAAATTTGTACTCAACTAGTAGTTGGAAATCGCACCCGTAATCCCTTTATTTGGACATTCGTTGTTGGATTCGTTTTCATACAGCAATATTTGACGGTGGAGGAACTTGGAAATAAGTCTACCTTCGAACACATGATATCGTAGAAGAAATTTTGGGGTAGGGCTGTGTGAAACCGTGCAAGTGTCATAGACCTATTTTATTTATCATATTGATATTTTATTAAGGATCCTAAAGATCCTTTATAAAAATGGTCTTCGTGTCTGGTCCTTCCGTCCGGCCGTCCGCCCGTCCGCCCGTCCCCTATTTCTTGTATGCGCGATAACTTTTGAAGGAAAACGAATTTCCAAATTCTGTTTTCGCCAATAGATAGGTATGGA
>JAHZNB010004793.1:0-16164 GCA_027744295.1 Callyntrura guangdongensis
TATGGCTGTATGGATATGTGAGATGAGGAAAAGATACATCTTTACTCGCCTGTCTTCATCGTCGTGCAGTATGGCTACATGGTTGCCTTGTTGTTGAGATTCCCGTTGTAAATGTACGTTTATATTCTGTAGGAAGGAAGAAAAGGAAACAGAGAATATTGGAAATTCGTTCTAGAACACATCACATTGTGTCAACTCTTCTTTTTCTTCGTCTGAGTGGGGAGTAGCGTGTAAACGACATTTTCAGAGTGACATTGCATTACATATGGCGATGTTTAGATATGTCTGTCGTCGTAGCCTACTAACAGCAGGTCGGAAAGAAAATGACACGGATAAATATTGGTGCAGATGTTTAAAAGAATATAAACACAGAAAGAAGAAGAAGTATGTGTTTGTACATATTCGGTAATATGTGTAAAGGGGATGTAATAGGTTTGATGAATGTCTAGGGATAGAATACAATAATGCATAAAAGTAAGTGTGCACCTATAAGTCTGTACATGTATTATAGTACTTCCTCTCAACGTCGGTGAGAAGCTGTACAGAGGTTTTTCATTGGGTGCTATTTTTACTATTACGGATTATAGGGCACGATATGGGGTGACAAAGTAAATGGATTCACCTCAGTTTGAAAGCTTAGCATACAGACAGAAAGTCACAACTGTGCATCCTTATCTTGGAAGTTTAATGAAAATGTCCAATTGGACAGCTGAACACGGCCAATCTCGAATTAAAATCTATCATGTGCAGCGAGAATATCACAAGACCAGGTGCCATATCATGTATTTATTACCCTGCCATTAACAAGAGATGCAGAAAAACTATATTTTAAAGTGCGTATATGCCTATTTGAAATGGAGACACTAAAAAAAGTTAAAACATGGCTTACCACTGAATTGAATTAGTCAATTTTTTTTAGAGAATTTGGAACCAGCAAACTTCCTTCAGTTAGGTGATCTGTAATCGAAATATACGGCCATTTATTAAAAACATTTACACAACATTCGAAATATCTTAAGAATAAATAGGTAATTTTGTTAGTTACCTAATTAAC
Source organism: Callyntrura guangdongensis (assembly GCA_027744295.1). Taxonomy (NCBI): domain Eukaryota; kingdom Metazoa; phylum Arthropoda; class Collembola; order Entomobryomorpha; family Paronellidae; genus Callyntrura; species Callyntrura guangdongensis. The sequence continues at coordinate 1,055 of JAHZNB010004793.1, forward strand.
ATGAAAAGGATTTTCCCTAAATGGGGGAATTTATACGAAAGAAAATAGAAATGTTCCGATAACGAATATTGTTATGCGTATTTCTTAACCTCTAAAAAGTTAATTACCGAAACTGCAGCAGGTACAGATAATTATGTACAGATCGTTTTGCTACGTCTTAATAATGAAATGGAGATAATGTTAGCATTAAGTGCCCCTTTTTAAGTTTAGAATGTTGTTTGGAACAAGTTCTATCTCTGCAGCAGCAGCAGCGGCATCCACATTCCACAATATTGTGTAATAATATGAATACTGTAATGCACACGCACAGGTAGTAGTCGGCACTCTTGAAAGGAAAATTCAACAAGGATCACCACCTTCATATCATCATCACCATCAAGTTACTAAAAGGTCATTGTTGTAGATTTCATTTTTTTGGAGTTTCATTTACCAATGAACATTTCAATGATTTTAATTATTTCGTTCTTTTCCCTATTACAGGTCCTGTGCTCTCCCTGCCAGAAGATGACAGCTTAAAATGCCATAATTTTTGTAGAAACAAAGCAGGATTTCATTGCACCACCTCTTCAGTCAGTATAAATACACCCGTTGCCGTTGTTGCTGATGTCAGCAGCAGCCCAAGCCATCTTAAACTCAACAGTAACAGTGCGAGAAAAAGGATCTCAAAACCGAGCGTCTGAATATAAGACGTATGTATATATTTATGTAATTACGTGTGATCAAGGTAAGCAGAAATATTATGTTGTCGGATATACCTATACATTCCCTTAAAAATAATTTTCAGTATTCACATGTCCTCTTTTCGTTTTTTGTAGATAGCAAGATAAATGAAAGGAAAGAAGGCCATATGGACTGGGGCGGTGATGTTGGAGAAATAAGTCGTAATGAATAAAATGTAAATGTATACAGTAGTACACATTGTTGATGTAGAAAGTGCGTGTTTCGATGTTTTGAAACGTTTATATGAAGTGTAATGCGTATATAATTTAAATTTGTGATATTTTAATGTAGCAATGGTGTGTGCGAGTGTGCGAATGAATGTATTTAACGTGTATATGTACGCATGTGTGATGAAAATGACGAAGTACTTACCTCCGTACCGAAGATTGTTATATATAATCTTTACTTGTACATAAAAGTCATCTTGGCCTAGTGGTGGCAACGCGTTATTATTGTGAGGTAAAGAACTTCAAGTCACGTCAAGTCAAGGTTGAAACCTGTGAGAAATTTATGGCCGACTTTTCCAAAACGTGAAGACGAGAAGAAAGAGCCGAAGAAGACTTTTAATATAGTTGTGTTACTTTTTATCGTTTTATGTACATATAAGTAGTTGTGTTTAGAATGTTCACTAAGATATATATCTACATTGCTTATATAAAGAAACGTACAAAAGGGTGATATTGATATAGGCGGGTAGCTACATACAAAGTTATAAATAGGTATTAAAGTAACCACATAGGAAATAGTATAACCAGGAAGAACAGCAACAGTAGAAGTAAGTTAGAGACGCAAGGGAATGGATGATAGAGGAAAGGGAAAAAAACGAAGACGAAAAGCCACTGAGATCAACGAACAGTCAACATCTCGGATTAACATTTTCATGCGTAAACCTTTTTTCCGGACTTTTCTTATCTGTTCACCTTAGTCATTTTTTTGTAAAATAAAAACGAGAGGGGGAAGGGAGATGAAATGGTAGCGTTTTTTCTGATATGTGTATAAGGAAATGAAATTATTTAACTTTTAAATTCCTTGTTAAAAGTTATATTTATATAAAGTATACATTTTGTTAATTGAATGTTTAGTACAGAACAATACGTTGCGTCTTGTAGGTATGTAGATTGACTGGAATGAAATCTTAATACATATTATTAAACGAGTCTAAAATATTTAAAAAATGCGCTTTTTAAATTCTAAATAAAAATTCTAGTAAGTAAAAATTGAAGTCGTTTTGCTGCTCTTAGATTTATTTTGTAATTCAAAATGACAATTTGGGTCGATTTTATTGTATTATTAGTATGATCTAGATGTATCATTTACCATTAATAAAACTACACTCATTCACAGTATTCAAATGGCTGGGGCGAATGTACTAATATTCATTCTACGACTGTGTTTTCTATATGAAAGAACAAACCAGTAAGTTAACTGAGAGAGTAACAGAAAAGTAATCTATCTTACATCGATTTCAGTGTGCACTGCTGCGTGCTTTTGGTAACTTGTTCGCCAACTCAAGATCATGTCTAACGTTTTGCAAAATGATTTATGAGACCATATGTATATTGAAAATGTGTTCCCTCACACACATATATATATAATATATCCGTAGCGAATACGTATCCATTTTGCAAAGTTTTACAGAGTTCCTCGCAAAAAAAAGCTGTTAAGTCAAAGAGACAGTAAAAACGAAGCTTATAGTATACCAATATAGCAGTGTAGTTTCTGATACTTCAGTAATATAAAATTAAGCTTTCATATTAACATTGTAACCTGTTAGTTATGTTTTTGAGTGTCTACCTACTACACTACCTATGTCTCAAGGAGCACTAACAAATAAAGTAACTTTTTTTTATCGTCCCAGTATGTGTGACTGAACCACAACATGAATTTCATGCGTGTACAAGGTTAACTTTGTTTGTGCGAAATCATGTTACATGCCGATACGATAACAAAGTGAACAGGATTCCACTGAGACTTCACAATCGATTATACTGATCATGATGATGACCATATGATGATGTAAGAAAAGAGACAAAAAGGATAACAAAAGCTTGTACTACTAGAGTAGGACGTATAGATCGCTTTCAAACACGTGTTTGTGTCTTCAGCTATAATCAGCGAACAATGTCGCCGTTAATAATGCCATGAGCAGAGGGCATACATTATTCCCAAAGAGTTTGCAATAACCATATTGATGTCAACATGCTCTTCTCCAACAGATGTGGTTTAACAAATCTGCAACTGCGTATGAAAAAGGCATTTTTGTGTGTCATGTCGTCGACATAAAGAGAGAAAAAAACGAGCTACAAAAGCAATAATATAAATAAAAGTGTAAAATGTGAAAAATAAATGTGCAACTTGTTGACTAAAAGTCAGCATGTGTATGTAGTAGGTACGCCATTCAGATAGGATACGGGCTAAAGAGAAGTGTGCGTACTGCGTACAATGTCTAGTGAGTATACCTCTTTCTTTTCAGCAGTAGTTTACATTGTATACGTATTTCGGGTGAGAATGAGAAATGAGAATTACATATGCGTTTAGTATACACCTACTTACGGATTAGTTCACCAGCAGTCATGTAGTAAGCCAGTAATTCTTGCAATATTACTCCTCCTCTGGCTAGTACATTCATTACTTCATTGTATTTTGCATTTGACAGTTTTATCACCCAAACAAACCAGAATGCCAACATGCATATGACAAAAGGAAACCAGATTACCCGACAATATACGATGTCGTTTTGGTCATTAAGGAAAACATACTACTATACAACAACACAATCAACAACAGAGACAAAAATAAAATAAAAAACTCACTATAGCCACCTGTAAAGTTAAATCGAGTACTGATCCGTAACATGCTGGCAGCTACCAACTGCCTCGAAAATTTGCTACTACTGTTCCTTATCACCACGATGTAAATGTTTGCTCAGTTGTTTAGTACTAACCGCGTTAATAAAACAATTCATTGTTTTTGAGACAATCAAGTTGTTCATTCTAAAAAAACTGTAATTATAACGGAGTATCTTGTTGTAAACATTGTGAATTAAATCCTTGTTTGTTTTCAGAAAAAGACAAAAAAGTTTCGATTCACATTAATATACATTGGCGCTATAGGACATTTTAATGGCGTTAATAAACTTTAGTGATCACAATTACCAATCGGTATTGACGAGAACAAGCTTATTAAGATGGCGTAATGTTGCAGTAAACTATTTTGGTTGTCCAATCTATCGATTTTATCATTTCTTCTTACAAACAGTAGACCACCTTGACTGCATTAGTCAACGTAGTAGGTATATATGATTTAGATGATAGTAGTAACTTATAGAGTACATGATACAAGCATACGATTTTTAATTTATCGAGCATCTCTCTACTATCACATCCATCATATTTTCAACCGAAAACTGGAGCCCCCCAAATAGAGAAAAACTGCACTGACGCAGCCGGTGGCAAACACACACCACTCGCAACCATTTACTCTACACATGAAGACTGTATTACCACCGGTCTCGACCATGTCTTGATAATTAATTTCAAGTTTCATAAGCCCACCTGGTCGAATGATGATATACCTTGTCTTCCCTTCATCTACATCAGCAATATCAGATAGGTTTCTATTGTCAGGGATCTCTGTACGGTTCCTGGTTGAACTGTAGTCTCCGTTGATGGTATCTACCGCAGCGTTTACATATCCAACTCGGTAGTTGTAACACACAAGAGATAAATTTTCAGCTAGAGAAAATTCGTGGTAATGGCTTTAATAGTACCGACCGATCCAAGTCTCGCTGCAATATAGCTACTACGAACTTGGCTGGCACCCTAGCTATACCATTGTGACATTCGATTTCCCCTCCATTTTTACAGCGAAATCGTCGAGTGAGTAGACACATAACAGGCAAGGAACAACAAGACAGTGTAAAAGCGTGAAAAAAGAAAGCTGAGTCATCAACATCTCTAGAAATCACCACGAGGCAGATTTTCATGATATTCAATTATCAAAATCAACCGAGCGAAGCCCCCTTCTTCATAGCAAATGAATCAACCATTTTACATACACATCCTACATTTATAAAATATCGATTGAATAAGTAGGAAATTATACCGGAAACACTGAAACAAAAAAGGTACTTCTTAAATGGCATTACTTAATTGATACCTGCCAGCTTATGATAAACGTGTAATGTTTTTTATGTCTTAAAATTTAAAATATCGCCCATATTTTTAACTCTTAAAACACCAAAATGATTTTCATTGTTAGAAAAAGCATTTTTTCGGGTTGTTCATTTAATCAAGAAAATGCCCACGGACGGAAAGACGACGGGAAAAGTAGAGGTTTGTGTAAACTGAACTCTTTTCCTTACGTGTCCCCTCGGTAGAATTCTTCGTACGTTTGTGACCTTAAGTGTTATTATCGGACACCGTGAGTAAAGTTGTTATACTTATACATACATACATACATTTCATACGGCAAATATAAGTTTCCACACAACATGCATCATCATCATCACCACTAGTTATTCTTTCCTCCAACAGAAGCAGCAGTAGTCTTTCAAAGCTTTTGTTATTCTTTTGTGGATCCTATATATCCAATGCTTCGAGTTTTCGGTGGGACGCGAATAATCTGACAGCCAGAAGTGAATTATGGGTTTCCTTCGTTTTCAAACCTCCTCACAACAAACGGGACGACGGACGGATGGGAACGAAAGAGAGAAAGAAAAGAAGAAGAGTGACTGAGCTGGTCGTGAGTCGTGAGCTGCTAGTTGAGGAATCGGGGGAAACTTGTATACATACATACCTAAACCTACATACTTCTCACACAATTATGTAATATGTGTATAGGGAGGGAGAAAGAGTTTTCGTGTGTCTAAATATGTATATACGTATGTGTTGAAAATGCCCTGTTATACATAAGAATACTGAACAGAGAGGTAAGATGGATGTAAGCGAATGCACGTTTCGTCAACAATAATGTATTGGTGGTGGTATATATCCATTATTATTATTAATAGCACATCCCACTTTCAGGATCTGGTGTAGTAAAAGTACATACATAAATATTCACCGCGTGTCGGAACTATACACTAACCGAAGGTAACTTACACATATAATGCCTACTACATTTATTATTATGATTGTATTGTGTAAAACGAACGTGTGTATAGATTTCTTCCAATAACACTATTTCTCTACTCTTCCACGTCAGGGTAATGATATGTACACAAATATGCACAACAGTTGGGGAATACGCCGCGCGCGGATGATGGGGAAAACTAAACGTACTTGTAAGTACATTTGGTGATTTTTCCACTTAGGTATGTTGCCCATTCCTTGTCTCGTTTTGAAAGCGATGTATACATCGAGCTTTATATGCCTGCCACAACAGGATCAGCATCACCAACCGACGACAGCGTAATAATAAGAAGAGGAGTTGGGAGCTGGAAAAATTTAAGCGAGAGAAAGAACAGAATTCCGTATAGTTTACGATCACGACGACGGAGAATCGGATTCACCTCCTTGTTTAGCACTCTATTTTCGGTCTTTTTGGTAGCAGTTAGCAATCATATGATACATAAGTTTTGTCATTATCACGCAAAAAAGAAGTAGTAGCTGAGAGGAGAGGGACGACGACGACGACGGTGGTGGCGGCGGCACCAGGGAACTTCTCAAGTTTTGTGTGTATCACGTCAAAACGAGTGACGCTTTTGTACATTCAGAGCAGACACTCTTCTATACCTACTTACATAATATATAAGGCAACCTTTATATATTTCAGATAAGTGCATAGCTACCTATGTTGCTTTAAAACGATCTACTTTCTTTTGTTCGTTGGAGGTTTACCATGGCCAAAGAGTTTTCTTCATTTATAAGTGCTACGCGTGCATGGGAGTTGCATTTTCTCCTGTTTCTCCCTTTAATTTCTGTTTATAGGAAGACAAGAGAAAATGTTCCGTTTCGTATCATGTACAACAGAGAGAAGAGAGAGAGAGAGATACGGAGGAAAAGGAAGGAAGAATGAATCTGTGAAAATTTAGTACTACCACCGCCGCCACCTCCGCTTTGCTCCTACCCGGATCGGACAGAGCGAGAGAGAAAGAGTAGAAGGAGTGTATTGAGTAAGAACGAAGCAACAGCAAGAGCAGTCAGTAACTGGCAAGGAAAGAAGAAAGTGACTCCTTTTTCTATCTCTCTTGCACTTTTCTCTCCTGTGCTCTCACTGGAAATTTTCCTTCACTAGTTTTTCTCCGTAAAACGTCATGCCAGTTTCCTTACTTGCTAAGCTGTCAGGCAGTCAGCCAGCCGGAGAGACAGTGAGAAAAACGAAGAAAAGAGGCAAGCTGATGCAGCAAGCATCAAATAGCGGACCAAACAAAACCGGATGAGTATGATTTTTTTCTGGAAAGAGAAATGAATTTAATACAAAAAGTAGATAGTTTGCACGTAATGGTTTGTAACCAGACTTTATATTATATATCTACCGTTTTTCTTATGATCAATAGTACTGAAAATTACAAAAAATGTTTGGTATAAGTGTGTTTAACGTTAAATGCAATCTGTTTTTATTACCTTGTATATTTCATTTGAAATACCTGTGCTTTTTAAAAGCCACAAAATGCACAGACGATTAGCTATTTTGAAAAATATTTTGTATCTGCTGTGAGTTGGAAGTAACCGTGTACTATACTGTTGGTTGGTTGCACAAGCATACAAAAATATTGTATTATTTGAGCGGAAGTATGGTATACATACAATATAGCAGAAAATAAATAGACAGCTCCACTCCCCTAAGCGTAGGTTTCCAAAATCCCGGTTACATTTGCTAAATTGGAGATCCGCCTCCAACCCGTCTCCCATGATGATGTCAAAATTTGAGATGGAAAATAATTGGAAAATCCCATTTCTCTCTTTTCTCTTTCCATCCTTTGCTTGCCACGCATTATATACATTATGTGCAAGTGGAACACAACAGACTGACGGAGTATCTTCTCTCTTTTTCATTTCCTCGTTGCTGTGTCTGTGATAGGGAAAAGCGACATGGACAGAAGAGGCAGACGGCTCGAAAAAGAGACTGGCAGGAAGTTTTTGTTTCGCAGGAGTTGTATGATACAAAAAGCTCCCCATGAAGCTGTATAGATAGGTAATACACGATAGAAGATAAAAGTATAAACTATACTACCAAGTTGGCACTGGCACCATTGAGGATGATACATCCTTAACTATTCCAAATAATGTAATATGAATACTTGGAGCATTTGAAAAGCTTAGAAACAACAACAACAACAACCCTGTTCACCGTATACGAGCTTTGTAGATTGGAATTGCTTGGAATAGAAAAGGAGGAAAGCGACAGCTAAACCCCCAGAGCTCCAGTGCACAAGGAACGAGGACTGCTAATACCATTATGATAGCAGCCTGCCTGCTTTACTTTACTTGACAGTGAAACAAGAGATGATTCGTATATGATGAGCACACGTCTACAAATATTCTCTCAAATAACTCATACATGCAAAAGTATTTTTGTACTGAAATGTCACTCGAGATCACTTTCATGGGTATATATACAATCCCATGCAACACTTTAATAGATCAACATAGCTCCATAATTGTTCAACTTATGTTCGAGTGTTGAATAGCATCTGGTAGGGAGTCTGTCCACAACTAACCGGTCATGCATTGGAACAACCAAGACACATATTATGTCGATCTCTCTCTCTTACATACGGTTCTAAAACGTCATCGTACTTGCATAAAAAAAGCAGTTGCTCCTTTCATTCAAAAACTTGACAACTGCAAGTAAAACCGGATGATGCTTGTATTATCATACCTAACCATAACCCTACTTCTAAACTTACCATTTTCCCTTTAGCTACTTGAACAAGTTCATCTCGTAAACGATACATATTTTTTGATCTACAGTTTCTCATTCCTATATTCTAGTTTCTATTCAATATACTGAAAGCTATAACTGTGGGATTATTTGCCCTATTGCCCTGTACTAGGCTATACTACAATATTGTACGTGTGATTACGTTGAAAACTAGAATTATGCTTTACTGCTATTAAAATGACGAGTCACAAAATGTGTAAGGTAAAATTGAATGATCAAAATTATAACAGTTTTCTTGTTAATGCATGGAATAAAGTGTCGCTCGTTGCTCTGATAAATATTATTATTGCAGTGTAAGTGTAACTACCAATAAATTATGAGTTCATATATGTAGGTGTACGTATAAAAGAAACGACACCCTTTTCTCTTACGTGTCGCATAATATTCCCTTCAATTTCCCTAGACCAACCACAACAGCTAAAAGCTAAATAATCAGCTTCCTTTCGGGCTATTATACTGTATATAATAACAACATCCTTACATTTCTACCTTATAAAAGCATAAGCGATGTAACCCTTTCCTTTTATACCATATGTCAGCATGAGAAACATCAACAAGTACGACATCATCAAGAAAGAACACACATACAGCTTTCATACGTTTCTCAGAGAGTTGTGCTATGTTCATGTTCCCTTTTAATGCTTCCGCTAGGCACAAAATGTAAATTAGAATATTAATTAATGCAGTATACTTCTTATTTTCTAGTATTCATCGTGTGGTGGAGTAAACCACAAAGTACAGCAGAGGTGCGGTTGACTGATCAAAATTACGACGAGAGGGCAACAATTACGTACGAAAAGGACATCCCACTCATTAAAGTTATGAGGGTGCAATTGTGTGCAAGCCTCACTTACGCGGTAATTATTAAGTCGTTAAAGATTATCTCAAATCCACAAAAACACTTAATTGTATCACTTTTTAAGTAAAAGTATACCACATGAAGATGTCAATACTATACATTTGGAAGCTTGTGCGGTTTGCCTATTGACATTTATTTGCCATAATGATGACTTCATTACTAGATGAAATATTTTACTATTAAACATTTGACAAGAAATTATTAAAACAGGATTTGATAATGATATTTAAACAAAGAAATGAGCTGTAAATGTTTTGTTACAATTATATGGACATGCATTGATTCATTCATCTCATTATTACTCATTCATTGAATTGAAACTTAACGACAATCCACACCCGCAAGCCACAATGCAAGGGAAGCTAAATAGATAAAATGAACTTATAATAATAATGAAAAACTGGGCCTGTAATTTAGGCAGTGTGCTCATTCAAGTCATTGTCAACGCTTTTGTTTCATTTTTTTGTAGGAGCTTGCGCTGTGCCTAATAGACGGTGAAACTTTCAACTTCTATCCACATCAGAGTCCCCTATAAACTTTTAGAGCTACACGCTTCATGGCAGCATAAAATCAGGAAAAAAATAATAATTTAAGAGGTTTTGCCCTTGACTCATCAGTCGGAAACGAGAAATAAACTAAATATGAATTATGAACATGTTAATCTCTCTGCCTTTTCAGTCTACCACAATAACAACCGTATATAAATATCCTCCTAAATCTGTACGTGTGTAGTCTAAAAACGGATTCTTCTATTTGTGTTGGACACAGACAAAACGGGAATGTATGAAATCATTAAGACAGTTCTTTTTTCTTTTTTCTCCACATCTCCTATTCATATAGGAATATAAACCATGCCACATCTTCATCATCAGTATTTGCTACTGTGGCGGCTGCAGTTTCTTTAAGTACACACGACACAAAGTCTGAAAACTGTAGTAAAAGAACCGCGAATAATGTACACAAGTGGTGTGTATATGTGTGCATATATATATCCATCCCCGTTCACTCAAGCCAAACGAAAAGCAAAAAGAAAAATGCATTCAGTTGAGCCGAAAAGTAATAATTTTTGTTAGTCATCATACCCATTTCTCATATAACAATTTGTGTTACTCTTTTTTGCTCTCCCCCTTTTTTTTAGGTTTTCGCCTGTCTGCTGCTTTCCTGTCTACGTCTTGTCCTTTTTATGGACGCAGAATCATCACTCCATGCATTAGTTTAGCCCCGCATCAAAGCTATTGTATGTAATACAGTGACTGCCTTCGATAAAAATGGTAAGCGGTGTGGTATGGTTTACATTGTACGGTAAACTTCATTTGAAGTCTAGTCTTTCATACCCGACTGGTTACTTAACATCCACGATATACCATTTAAAATGGATATGTAACCGCACCGCATATGTGTTGGCATGATTATACCATCTATTTTTTTCTTAGTTAATGATTAACAACCCATACAATGACGTCTGCTGTCTTCCAAGATTACTATAATACACACTACCATTGTTGCAAATCAAACCACCAAACTTTTTTTTTCTCTGTATGCGAAGTACTACTATTATTACTCAAGACATATCTTTAAAAACATTGTTTACAGGGGGAAAATTACATTCTTGAAGCCCCTCTGGTTTGTTTTTTGACTTATACTTAAAAAAAATTGAAGGCAACATGCGCACTATGATAACTTGAAATTATTTAAAGTAGCTATATACGACCAATCAGATAAAAAAATGAAAATAGAGTAGAGAGAACTACCCTAAACATTCTTGAAGTTTACCGACCTGTAATTATTTGGGAGGTGAACAAGTTTCCTGACTGGCACTCACTCTGTTTATTCATGAATTTTACAGGCAGCCCTGTAGCACAAACAGGAGTTTGGTCTGTTTTGGGGGATATAAGTGGAGTACATTTTCAGCGCCGATTCACATGATATTTATAGATAAACCGCAGATTTCAGGGAAAGCAATTAATCAAAATTACTTATTAAAGAAAATCAGAAAAGTCAAGGCGTGCAACTTACCTACAACTACAACCTACCTTGGACTGTTTTGCGTGACTTGTTTTGTGGTAATTTTATGAATAAGTAAGTAAATTACACGCTGAAGGTTACACTCCTATTTATTTAATCCCTCCAAAAAAACTTCTTTGTATACTAAAACTTTTTTACTAAATACTATACATTTTTAACAAGAAGCTGTTATAGTACGTGGAGCTGTTGTGGGTCTGTTACAGTGAGCTGATAGCAGAACAAAAATTACAAAGATGAAAAAATGAACAAAGAGTATCTGCTTCCGGAACCCCATGTTTGCCCTAGGTTAGGTTTTTTTCAGAGGAAGAAACCATAATTTAGCAAAATGTCACTAGAATGTTCTATTTCAAAACACATTACATATTTATATCCATCTCGTTAACCCCCCGTACACTGATTTCGATTCACTGATATCAGACTACTTTGATTTTACACTAATGGTAAGTCACTTGCATTACTTAGTAATTCATAACGCAACCAGAAAAACTGGATAGAGGGGAGAAGAAAAGGAGGAAGTAGACCGTCATGAACGGAAGGATGGGAGCCACCGGAAGTAACAAGACAAACGGAGTTTTATATTGAAAATGGAACGAGTAAAACTGTAATCCAGATTTCACAATACTAGTTTCACTTCTGAAGCAATAAAATGGAATGAATAAACCGATGCACGAATTATTTTTAGATTACATCTTATGCGCGACTATTTCTAAACTTCAAAATGTACATTTTTCGTATTGGCAGTCAGTAACATTTCACTTGGACAAATATTTTTTTTAAATACAAACTGAACTAAATAGGTCAGGTCAACATCTTACAACTGTGTTTTAACAAAACATCAATCTGGCCACAAAGTCCTACGAAATTAAATTTTAAAATGAATTTGAATTTTTCTGCATTTTGAAAATGATCTTCGAATGTTTCTGAAAGTACCTGCACAATGCTCTTTCCACTACAGCCACTCTTATTAACTCTTTCACATTTTGTTCTTGAATACGTACTGGTGTATTTCATACATATTACATCTCGTTCGTCCTCTCCGCCATGGTCTACCGTAACAAAGTATGCAACACAATAAAAATGTATCATGTAACTTTTGGGTGGCGAAACATCTTGTAAACTTTTATATTCCCCCACACTAACTGAAGAATGATTTTTTGGTGAGAGTTTACGTGGGTCATATTTTTTTAAAGCTTTGCAGTTCTTCTGCAGCAGCATCCCTTGGTAGTACAATTACCTCTACAAAGAACCTACATCAGCGAGAGAAGTACCTACTTCCTACTCGACCAACCTGTAATACCTAACCTAGCAAACATACGTCCATCAATACAAGCTCCTTTTACAATCTATAAAATGGATATTTTACCAGAGTTGAATTTTTACTGGAAAAAAATCTTTACAAACTGTTTTATGGCATTGACATTCATTGACAACAAAAAAACAACCAACCTTGGTGGTGGAAATTGCGTAGTACGGAATCCTCACACTTTAAAGTCCAGCTAAAGAGTCGCCACAACTTTGTAAACCTGATTTGTGTGTATTTTATGACTTTATTGCTCAACAAAACGGGATCACATTTTTGTTGCTGTCCCTTATCATAAACCATCCAAAGAAGGATGGGGTAAGGGTTCTCGTTGCAATAATAATAGTCCACTCCACGACACCACGGTGTACAGTTGACAGTATAGTAGTCCTTATTTTTCTCCCTTGCTGACATACATTGTTGTGCCTATGTGCACATCACCTTTTCCTGGTTTGTTTTATGAACCATGTTAGGCAATAGTGGTGGCATTATTGACCTGATAATGATTGGCATCTTTAGAGCACTATTTTACTTACATAAGAGTAATAAAATGACACTTTAGGTATTTCTGTTTCTTTTCTTTGGTGTATTGACGTAAAAATCTTTTCCACGGGGTGAACTACCTGAGCTTGATCATACCTTTTAACTGTTAAATCTGTCGATAATTTAAAATCCAGTCAACGAACTGTTGTGCTCATGAAAACGGAACATTGGACAGTAAACACAACATCAGCATCTTGAAAAGGATTACGTCCAGGGTAGGTGAAAGAGAGACACCTGGAAAAATGCGTAGGAACTGCTAGAAGTCAGTTTTACATCAATTTATTTTTTAAACGAAATTTGGGTAGATGCCTTGTGGTCCTCTGAGAGGGAGACAAGGGTGCTCAATGCTCACATACATTACATCCCACTTACAATTCCCTAACGAATGTTCCTTTTAATATCATTCTATGTTGCGCACAAACACAACCATATTCACACAAAGTACCTCATAGACTCGTATTTTAGCAAAACTCCTGATCCGTTATCACCTCTGCTGAGAATGGTGGATAGAATTCTATCTTAAAGAAAATACACCACCATTTCAAGTTGCAAGTGTGGGTAAGATATGATATGACTGATAGTATATAATGTAACGATAAGATCCGGAACGAAAATTTTCATTATGGCTATTAAAGATGTAACGATAAGATATAAATAAAAAATAATTTACGATGAGGCTATTCCTCAATTAAAAACTAATAATGATTACTTTGATACATTCTAATCCCCACCTACTAGCTGTAAAATCCAACATTTCCACAAGTTTATGATGCCATTGAAATTAGCATGACATCCGGAAAACATAAGTACATATAACTATAATACACATAATCGTAATCATGTTGCCGGCTTTTCTACCCACATCACCGACTAATGTTTGCCTTTTTGTACAACATACTGGTACACAATACAACATTTTACTTGACTACTGCGCACACACACGGTGTGTCCATTCAGGAAAAAGGAAGCTTAACTGTTCGTTTATTTAAGCACATTCACACTATCATGATGAGAACTTAGAGGGTACAAATTACTCTCGTTCGTGATGTTATTTTTTCTCTCGTTTTCTCTTCTCATAATTTCAAATCCTATTTATCAACAAAAGAGTAAATCCATCCGAGGGAGGTAACCATATAGGTTGTGGACTACAATTCATCAAATCCTACTTAACTCCTACTTCTCATACGCAACCCGAGTCGAATGCAAATGTTCAATTGTGTGCAAATTATGCGTGAAATATTTTCTCATTTAATTTCTAGGTCTAAATCCTGATTTACCTCATTAAACGCTATCATCGTTATCCCAGACAGTAGTGAAGTGCTAGGGTTTTACTGCATATTTATGTATAATGTCTAGACCTGACGTGTGTTGATGTCTATGTCAAAACACGTTTTATGTAGGTGTGATTTCAATATACGGTAAGGGCCACTACCTTTTTACGCAGGTTATTTTTTTATTTTTACACTTCAACTCATTCATAAATTGAATCTATGTTTGATTTGATAAGAGCTTTCTCTGCGGGTACTCTATAATATGTGGCACGTATTTTTAGCTCACATTTTGCAATTTGATTTTAAAATCGGATTGCTGGCAGAAGAAAATTTGGTCATTGTGCTTACTTTCATATACATCTTAAACTGAACTTGTAACAAATATCTCGCTATTATCTGTCACCTAATTGCAATATGTAAATATCGATATTATGCGTGTGCGTCGCTTAAACCCGACAAAAAGTTATTGCACGCTCATCTACATAAATCCGTCATTTTCATACCT
>JAHZNB010004794.1:0-15550 GCA_027744295.1 Callyntrura guangdongensis
TGTGTACTGTATTCTATAAAATGTCTTAGGAGAATATATGACAATGGCTAATAAAGCAAGCCTGATTTTTGCTGCCTCTTATTAGAAAAAACTACATGTCGTTCACCGTCCAGTAATACGCGTAGTGTAATTCATACTGCTTAATAATATGTGAATGCACGTCAATACGATTGGAAGTAGAATAGTGTAATTAACTCGCCCTAGTTTGTGATTGTTCCGAATTGATAACTATATGAACTATGTATAACGTCAGTCAACTATGAAAATTACCATTTATTTATAATGCGTTTACAAATTATTTGCTATTATGTAGTCGATATGAAATTATTATAATTGTTTGCTCAATCACAGGTTTGCTAGGATCCTTCTCTGCAGCGACTTCGCTATTCTTTTCGCCGCTTTGGGTGGCACTATGTAAACAGCTTTCGTGGGTAAAAAAGGCTTTTCGTCTTTATTAGTCGTAGACAACAAAAATATTAGCGGATTGTCATTGGTGTACAATGCACAAGTATACATGTTACGTTTTTACAGGTGTGGGTGTTGGACTGACTCGTGATGCTTCAACACTTATGGTTGGCCAGTATTTCAAAAGGAAACGTGATATCGTTGAAATTCTAGTCGTTTCCGGTTCCGGTGTGGGTATTCTATTTATGTCGGTTTCTATCCACAGTGCAATCAGGTATTGTGTGTCACTGCGGAAAAATTGAGTTTTTTCCATGAGCCATTATATACTTATTCATAGTACCTGTGTTGTATTTGTTACTCAATTTTTGACAGATCAATCGGTTGGCGCCTTGGCTTGCAAGCTGTGACAGGAACAATACTTTCCACTTTTTTTCTTGGTACCTGTTATCGATCTGCCTCTTTATACCACCCTCAGAGAAGAGCTATCCTTCACCTAAAAAATCAGAAGAAAAAAGTACACACAAATTACGTATACCACCCACGTGCGTTATTAACACAAAATGCTTTAGTATCAAAATAGTTCTAAATCATCTTTTGAATTTCAGGTAAAAGATCTCGCTAAACGGGAAGACACACCACCACTAATCGATTATTCGTGCTTGAAAAGCAAAACGTTACAAATTCTCTTACTATCCAGCGCTTTCATAGCTTTTGGTATAAACTCGCCGTTGTACTATCTGGTGAGTAAATCTATCTGACACGCTTGTAAAAAGTTTTAACTAAAGAGATAAGTATAACAAAGGTAGAAAAAATCCACGAAAATGGAGACATGACAGTTTCCGCATGATTATCTATGAACACTTACAAGCTCCCTATGTTTTGTACTTTCAAGTTGAGGTTCGTACCACTTTGGTAAGTTCATATAGGTATATAATAACAAGTGAATTGAGTACATTCAGAAATAGGGTTTCTGGGTAAAAGCGAATACGTACTAATTGTTGTAATGCGTGCCAACAGCTCTAATTCTCTATATTTCTGTTATACTTTTTCTGCAACAGAGTATGGAGTGTCGAGATGAAATGGATCCTTTCTCACTTACCCTTCTTCATGTATACTTGGGCGCAGCATGGGTGATAGGCTGCTGCATATTCGGACTAATTGTGGTGCAGAAGAGTCAAGAGTGTCGAGTTTCAAAACAATATTTATGTCAAGTAAGTCAGACATGAGTGACAGTTCAGAACTTTTGTTAAAGCTTCTGGAAAAGGAGCTGCGGATGTAATATAGCATAACATTAGTTGTACAGTTGACGTCTACACTGTATAACCTTGTTATGTCATAGTTGTTGGTATGTATGCATTATGAAGCCATAAAGAAGTGGAATGAATTTTTCTTGTACTTAAAATAGCACGTTTGCTCTTGTACCCTACTTTAAAAATTGTCTTTCCAGTAGTTTTGGTACATTAAAACTAAAAGTATCTGTTGTAGAGTGACACGATGGAATGCATGTGCTGCCAGCCTGTAAATGTAAAACTTATTTATCACGTTTCACGTTCCATTAAAATTTTAGGTTGCAAGTGTCATCTGTGGGATTTCCATCATGTCCTTTATAGTCGTGAGCGGCCATAATGGACTAGCCATTTTTGTGTGGGTATACGGGTTTTCCTTTGGTGGTTACAGCTACTCTCTCAAAGTGTATACCTATGAGCGCGTTAGGGCTCGAAAAGACCAGGCACGGGCCTGGTCTTTCGTACAATGCTCTCAAGCCATCCCAGTACTCATCAGTATCCCTCTCACCGGTAAATAAAATACTTGATGCATAATTTATGTGTAAGAGGTTATACGTGTGTACCTACAATTTTGTACTATGTCAATTATTTATAAAATTAATTCAAGGATACCTAAACACCAATTGGGGCAGGTCGTACGGATACTGTCTTTCTGCTGTTTCGGTTTTCATCGGTTCGGCTTGTTTATTTCTGACTGATGTCAGAAGGAGGCGCCTGTCCAGACGAAAAGCTGAGAAAAGTTCAATGAAAACGTAAAAGCCTTACCAACCCGTCCCGCTTTGTGTACATCATTAAAATACAAACAGAATACTATATTATGTGGAGTTTTGCTATTTTAGTTGTGAAACACTGGAAAGTACGCAGTCACCAAAAATTCGACGATTGTCTTTTGCGTTCCCTGCGGAACAAATGTCACCACAATCCAAGCATGAGTCAGGAGATGGGCCAGGAAGTCAATTGGATCCTGCTCTACTTTCCAAAGAACTCACTTGTATTTCAGAGGAAGGATTAGCAGATATGGACTTTCAGGTAAGTATGGAACATAGTTTCTTTCATAATCTACGGTGTATGTGTAATTGAATGGTATGTGTTGCTTCCAGGACATTTATTTTGAAGATTGGGCAGAACTCCTTGGTGGAGATTGTATTACATCATGTAATAAAGTGGAAAATTGCTTGGCATCAGAATATGATGCGGAATTCGCTCTTCTACTCGACAGAAGGGTTCGTAGATGGTCAACTGCAAGAAGCAGCATTGGATTTCCTGGTCACACGGCCTCTTCTATGGTACCAGTAAATGGCACTGGCCAAACTGGTCAGCAACACAGTGTATTACCTGGGATCGTCCAAACTAGCGTAGAGAACGGTGAAAATGCATCACCTTTGCAAATTGAAGCGCTCAGAGTACCAGGTGCTGGACCGAGACAAATTCCTGTCTTCAAAAACCATCCGTGGGGTAGCCGTCCAGCTCCGGCCCAACGTCCTATAACTGTTATTGATGAAGCTTCAGTTTGAACATTCTAATTGCCATTCAGGACTAGATATAACTCTTTCAGATCACATTATTCCATTTGAAATAAAGTAAGAAATTAATTTTACACAACAGGTAAACAAATTGTTAGACACTTCTGATTGGCTAGAATACTCACATCACAAGTATTTATTATGAACATGAACCATATAGAAGTTAGAAAATTACCTAATATGTAGATCAGCAATTACAAAGTATAATGTTGATGGAATGTGAGGTGCGTAAAGAATATTAAATAAAATTGTTCAAGATGTAATGCAATTTAAATGCATGAATACAAACTAGAGGTGAAGCCCTTGCTTTAGCTGATTTAAAAAAAATTTAAATGTTAGTTTAAATTAATACCATCTTCATTTGTCATGGTCATGTTGCTGAGTCGATATCTGCGATACCTATTTCCGAAGAATCGTGTCACAGGTAGACACTGTGGATATTTCATTATAATGACAACAATTGAAATTATAAGTGCAAACACTCCTAGGAAAACTACCCACTTTGACATTTTTGACGTAGGGATTATATCTAAATCTCCTTTTTTCATATTATACTTGGTTTCGTTTATTTCGGTGTCTTTTCCTAAACTACAGGAAAATGAAGTGGATGTATAGGGCACTCCATTTGCATTAAGCCAGATAGGTGTTTGGTTGTTTCCACCTTCATCTGGAACAGTACACGTATACTTGTCATAAGTAAGGTTTGTATAGCAGTCAATTTGTATGGACGATCCTTCCACAAAACTAGTACCAACTAAGCGACCATTTATTGGTGTTATGACACGAGTGCATTGACGGAATACTTTCTTTGAAATCTCTGTGAGTTCTTGAAATAAAGCTGAAGTCCCCATTGTTCCTTCTGCTATAGCTTTACTCCCTGTAGCCAGGTAATCAAAAATACAATCCTGAAAATCGTTACACACATCCTCGTCTGATGTATTGAAATCATTCGATTGGTCAGTCGTCATCAGGATTCCATATAATGTTGACGTAATTTACTTTGACGTATTCTAGTTTAACTTGACGTAACTTTCGAGATTCAAGTTGACGTAATGAAAGTTTAGTTTGACGTAATCAAAATGTAGGTTGACGTAATCAAAAACCAGGTTTTTTTGTAATTATTTAATATTTTACAGTGTCAAATTGATGTACATACACGATATACTTAAATTTTGTCATTTTTTTCACCGATTATTTAATATTAAAATTTTTTTTGCGTTATTTATATTGTCATATATAAAAATGTTAGATCTAAAAACGTACATAACAAACAACATTGTATTAATATTTTTTTGACATTACAGGCATTAACTATGCGAACGAACGTATCCATGTTTTAAACTGAGTAACCGTTTTTGTGCGTTGTCGATACTTTTTGCGTAAATTAAAAATGTGTGTATTTATTTGTCTGTATTTTTTCCGCTGAAGTTGTAATGCGTTCCCAAACTTCATTTATTTTATTTATTTGTAGTTATTTGAGTCGTATTTGCAGTACGTCAAGTTGAATTTGCATTACGTCAACTTTAATTTGGATTACGTCAAGTTGAATTTGCATTACGTCAAGTTGAATTATTATTCAATTTTGCATATACTTTGACGAAATTCAAATTTCGTCAAACTAAAACTCGTCAACCTTAATGTATACCACAGACACCACCTAGTAAAACTAATAGGTCTTAACGAAGACCTAATACAAAGGTAAAAAACAGCACTGGGAGAGGTCCTTTCTCGGCCTTGAAACCAAAAATTATGGACGATGAGTCTCGAGACGGTCGCACTTCCTTTTATACCCTTCTAGAGGTACCCAAAACCCATGTAAAACAAAAAGGACTATTCATAAAAATAACAACTGTCGGAGGGCCTGTTACCGATAAAATACATACAATACCCCCAATGCATAACAAACATTTTAAATGAACAGATCTCGGTTTATCATAACAACCGCTATCACCTCAGTCTGTCGACGGGGCAAAGTGATACTAATAAAACACGTATACATACAACCGTTCTGAACAATTATCGTGCCTTTTGAATGGATTTTAATGGTAATGGTTTAATGGTTTACTGTAAGTTTTGGAAAATACCTCTTCACTGATATTATACCATGATTTTTAATGATATCAGTACCTGCATTACAAAATATGCAGATTTCGGTCCAAAATGTCATATTTGTAAAGGAGCAGGTACATTAATGGGACGCTAATAAGTTTACACTTTATGATTCAGAACAACTGTGCAAAAATGTGGTCTGCGTCTGCTGCTTTGACAAAAAATCGACACCGACGTGACTCATGTATATATCTTCATAGTCAAGTGGTGGACTGATTTTACCTTTCTCTATGTCAGCACCATATTTTCTTCATAGCTATGGACCGCGAGCTTAATTAATTAAAATGTACTTTTAAGTCTGTAGTGCAGTATAATGGTCTCAGCTAACGCTTGTTCAGTTTAATAAAGACTTCAGTTCAGACTACAAAAAGAATGATGGTGTAACGTAACTGTCGTAACTAAATATTCCTCACAGTGCAGTGTTTTTATAACGCTTGTTCCAACGACTTTTCTTTTTAAGCGTTTGTTATCTAACAGTCGATTCCTTTTTTTCGGACAACGTATTCAAAAATGGTTATGAATATGCTGATACGATATTGGAGGGTTCGATGTTGTTAAATTAGGCGTTAATCCTATAATTCACTTACATCGTAGGTGTTAATTTTTTCTGTGGTTTTTTGCATTTTTCATGTCTTCGATGAAAAAAGTTTTGATGTTTTTGTTTTCCACGTCAAAGTGGTGTTGGTTTAGAGGTTGTTGTGAAAACTAACTCATCCCTCATTTAATTTATTTCACAAAATTAGATACAGAGGAAATGCAAACGAGTTTTAGATCCACTTCATTTTCTTGTTTTAGTTCCCTCAGAATTTTGTCTCCTCCTTTTTCGTTAGTTGGGTCTAATCCATGCATTACATTTTCCTAATGAATTTTGGTAGAAAAGATGAAATTAGCTCTAGTGATTTACACAATTATGCAAAGTTTTGTGTTCTCTCCTCGTTGTCTCACTACTACCGGTACCTAAGAATGTGAAAAGTTTACTACCGGTGAAAATTAGATTTAAGTTATGTATAGTCAACCATCTTCCTACAACTCCCTCTGGCAATAACGAAATAACAAAAGTCTTTGTTTGGCACGACAGGAATAAACCTGCTGTAATTGCAGCAATATAGACGTAGTTGAAAACCTCGTTTTACAAGTTGAGAAATTCAATTGTTTTAGTTATAAAGCTTGCATTGCTACATAATGACTTTAACGCACTCTAGGTTCCACAGCGGTCAAAGGATAACTGTCTAACTTGTTATTCTGACTTGCCAGTCGACCTGATACTGCTATACTAAATTTGAGCTAATTTTAAAAAAGTTTAAATTTTGATCTCCCAAATTGACCCCTGGGGGTTAACCAAATTTGCTTCAATTATGTCCCAATTGTCCCAGATATGCCACAACCCTAAGGTACGTGTGTGCCAAATTTTAGCCAAATCCACTAAAGCGTCCGGCCAGGAGAATGACGGTTGGACAGACGGGCAAACACGCACAAAAAGATTTTAGCTACGTAATAAGCTGGTCATCGGCTTCTAAATCTGTAAAATAAAATATATACCTAGCGATAGCACGATACGATATTATTAGAAAACAACCGGGAACAATGATTTTAGCTTACAAAAAGTACCGATTCAGTACGTAAAAATCGTAATTCAATTATATTAAACGGTTTTTTGTATCAAGCGATAATGAATGTTGGAATACTACACCGTTCGTTTAAATTATTTACCATTCGTCTTGACTAATAGTGTATAGTTTTCTAGCTTCGTCCGTCCTACCGTATCTGCAATAACCTTTCCGGGAAGAAGATGGAATTTTTTAATTCTGTTTTCGCTCCATAGCTCGGAAAAGTTCGAAGATGAGCGTTTGGAGTCAACAGGGATCAGCCAGCTAGAGTTTATAAGGAGCGAAAGTCCTTTATTGCGATCAGGAATCAGACAGAATCAGTCCGTGCGATATCTCGAGAAGGAAAGAATTTTGAAATTCTTTCCCTTCATCATTCATCATCAATCATCACCATTAGGCTTTATGGCTATAGGGTGAATAAACCATGGAAGTCAAGGACATGATGATGTGATGCATGAAGATGCGAATGTAACAAATATTAAGGAAAATTACCAATAAAATACAAAAGGCACTTTAAATGGTTCTAGGAGCAACCATGCTCGGGAGCGATTAGACCCTTGGGAGCGAATGTGTTCGGAAGGGAAAGGCCTGTAACGGGTTCTATTACAGATCAGACACAAACACATACATATGTTAATCATCATAATATGTTAATTCTGCAAAATCCGTATAGAAAATGACGGAACCAGAATTAGTCAAGAAAAGAAAATTACAGTCATTTCTAGAGTATTATTGCGCAGAGGGTGAAAAAAAGCCTGTTTTATGTTGTTAGTGATAGACGATGATATTCACCACGCTACAAACATAATTTTAAAGATTAACTAATAAAGTAGTAGTAACTGTTTAAATTCATATTACCACGACTTTTCAGACTTCAGGTAATTTATTCAATGGATTCTGTAATAGTAATATCATCTATCAATATTAACACTATATGTTTCGACGAATTCGTTGTCAAAGATTGATGTGCAAGAAAATGCATTCATTAGGGTAATTAAAGGTGTAATGGCATAGGATATCTACTTGGTGTCGGTAGTTTAATCAGTTTATTGGGTACACCTCACAGTGTTTATAGTATACTCTATTTCAGATGGATAGCTGCTTAGTTTCCCTTCCTTCATCGACATCAAGAGAAAATTAGAACGGAAGTAACAGCCCATCCGGTTTTATCGTATTAACTGACGATGTGCAGGTACAGGCGTGTACACTATGGATAATAAATTGTTGTATGTAGGTACGTTTTTTGGTTATTTTATTTTGTACAAACTTTACGCCAACATATCTTTCTTAAATGTGAATAAAGAAACATGCACTCATACACTGAGCTAATACGTATATGTGCATTAACAAAAAGTTGGGAAAACTGTGTATGTATTCTAGAAAAATCGACAATACTGACAAACAGACCAAGCAGCAAACATGAAAGACGCTACACTCTCCCATTCAATTCATTTACCTATCATCATTTATCTTTAGACGTAATCAGACGGGTAGGGTAGGGTATTCTTTAGAAAAAGTCTGTTTAATATTGTTAAACGAACGAAATTACAGAATTCTTAGCGGATTTACCTACAGCAGCGCCTTGATGTTCCCTCCTTTTTGATTAACCTAGTGTGCCATGCCATGTGTGTTTACTACTTTTGGAAAGGGAATATTTGATATAGAAAAGAATGGTTAAATGATAATATAAAAGTGGGGGAAAGCTGAACAGACAGCAGAGAGCTACGTTGGCCAATACTTTTACTATTAATCCACCTTTTCGTGGCAATGCTACCCTGTAAAATTAAATGCATGTATTACACACAGACTTGCAAACGCATAATCAACTCCCGATAAACTGTAGTAAAGAAGTGACTTGCTCGTTTTGTAAAAATATTAAACACAAGCCGAAAGTGTTCAATTATGTATGTGAAAAGGTTAAATCAAAGTACTGGAAATAACTAATTTAATGACCAAAGCCAAAAGAACAAATTGTTGAAATGTCTTCACGATAAAAATTCACAGTGACCTGTGACATCTGGCTACGCCGAACTGAAACCAATCAATACGAAACGACCCATGCAGATGTAGGTAAGCTAATATACAGTCATACAGTAATTATACCATACTCCCAAAATTTGAGCTGTAACGGAAATGTTTACAAAGTGTGATCTTTTACTTTTATGATGTCACTTGTCACGGGATCCATGATAAAATGTGTACATAATTTATTACAAAGAGTTTCTTGGTAAATATATTTCCCAATTTTAAAGAAACTGAACGACATAAGATATTTGGAAGGACGGAAAATCAGACGAACATTGTATCCAACAAAGAATCAAACTATTAAATATATAGGTAAGTATGTAGAGACTAAAATGTACAATTTCGAAACCCTGCTCCTAGTGTCCTCATGTTGCCCATGCTCCTTCGGTGCATATATATATTTACTTCGTCAGAAGTAATAGGCATATGGCAAATAGCAACAATGCTTTTATGCCCGTGTAGATGTTGCCTAAAAAGAGTCGGCCAAAGAGGAAAATCATAAATTTTTATCTTATCTTTCGTGTTCTCTCTTTTTCTCTCCCTCTCGCGCTTTTCCCTTCTTTTACTTTTCTCTTATTTTCTGATGGATAGGTTTGATCAGTTTTCCGTTTCCCATTAATTCTTCTTGCTTCTCCTTCCGCTCTTCTTTTCGCAGTGTTTCTATTATTTATTTCCAGATTCACAGAACTGCATTCCATTGTCTTGAAAATAGGTAAGAATGTATGGCAAGGCTATAGTTGTGTTATGAACTAACCCTAGCGAGTGTAATGGCCAGTGGGCGCCCTCCATCTCGAATAATAGGTTTACCTTCGGTGAAATAAGTACATGGATGGATGGCTATAGAAAAATCAGGATGATAATGATGCCCAAACCAAAAGGGAGCCAACAGTGTGTAGTCGCAAGATAAGCAAAAAACGTTGAAAAATACTTAGGTAAATATAAGGAAATTGGGAAAGAGGGCGGTGCTCTTTCTTCCAAAGAGAAAACAGATAGTGAAGTTAGCGATAGATACGAAGAAGCACCGTGACGGGAAGAGACTTTTAATAATGTGCGTCGAGCTATTCATTCCACCTTGCATGTTGCATCAGGGAAATGATCGTAACGGGTGACCAAAATTTTAATAGCATTGTCTCATCTCGTTAATGCTCCCTATTTCACGGTCCGATCAGGAATGGAGTACACTTTACCATTATATCATGACTGAGCATGTCACAAAATACCTGTGCAGAATAGATTCAAGTTTTCTCTGTGTAAACATCACAAAAGTTTAGGAACTTACATTAGTGCAATATTATTTTACCAACTTCTTTCTTTAGGACAAAAAACTCACAAAATACAGAAAGTTGTGAATGTTTCAAAAAATAATGAATTCTGAATAAAAATTGGTTTTTAGTACAAAGTGTGTACCCCTTCCGTAACTGCAGTCTGCAGCCACCCCCTTGAAGCATTTTCATCAATTATCATACCACGTGCGTGTCCTATTTTTTAGAATCCAATGTTTACCCTTATTAAGCTGCATTTTAATCCCGCCTAGTACTATCTTGACAACATTAGAATAATAAATGCTCGCAATATGAATTGCATTGATGATCAATAATTACACAAGTGACGCAATCCCATTATAACGTTAAAAAAGTCACATCATTGTTTACCCAGCAGCTTTCTCTTACAAAAAATGTACTTATTTTCTTCCGTCTGCTGCGTAGCCTGCACTGCTTACACCAAACCACCTGGCTGCTCATCCTTGTTACCACGTTCCAGTTTCCCCTAGTAAACATTGTCTACATACTGCCGCTCCTGTTTTCCTGTTTTCTAATCGCCTTTTTCCCTGTGAGCAGTAGGTAGACGGGTACTTTTATGTCTGCTCGCAAGAAAACACAAAGGGCAGGTATTTAGGAAAGTGGCACAGAGAAAGGAAGTAAAAAAGTGTGACTCGTGATGATGATGTGTGTGTACGTATTTATGTGTAAGGGTTTTTAGAGAAACCTTTGAAAACCGGTTGGTGCCTCAAGATCATCCCTTGAAGGAAAACTTTTTTTCTTTTCTTTGTGCTCTCATTTCCAAATATTGTCTCCGTCATCATTCTCAACAAATGCAGAGAATGTATGTATGTAGGTAGGTATGTGTAAAGCTTACAAATGTACATTTTTACGAACAGTTCGAAAAAGTAAGACGCTGACACTACCACTGTAAGTGGTACTATTGCACTGTATACTAAACGTAAACTGTCATCACTACTCCTCCTCTGGCAAGTGTTGGTGGTAAGCACTTCAAGAGACAGAAAGAAAAAAGAATGCTCAGGGAGAAACCCCAGACATAGTAAGCAAAGAGCAACCACCGAATCCACAACAGTTTAACTAAGCTCTCCTACCACTATTCCATCCCAAACAAGAAGAAAGTCAACGGAAAATAAAGAAAACGGCTATTTTAGCTTTTCTCTCCTTTGCTACCATAGTGGAGTGTTCTCCGTCCTTTTCTCTGGCTTTCTCTAAGATGATGATAGTGATCAGCAACATTACCAGTAGTAGTAGTAGTAAGAGAAGCAGCAGCATTGCCATTGCCACCACCACCATCATCACCACCACTGCTGGTTGTACTGCTGCTGCAGCTACCACCACTAACATCATCATCACACAATCACCACCTCTGCTGTTTCACAAGTCTTTATGGTAAACCTAGTTTTTCCCTTGTGAGTCCTTTTCTCGTTACTGTGAATGGGCTGACTGAGAGAGGAGTGAATGCGGGGACAACGGGTTCCAGAGAAAGCAACAAAAAAGTAAAAGAAAAAAGGGAACTCATGTTCATGTACGTACGTACGCTATTTTTTGGAACTTAGAATCTGGAATGAAAGATAGATGTGAATGATGATGCTCCTCCAGCATTTTTTTCGGGTTTGAACTGCTCCTGTGGCTCGGCCGATGTAGTAGTAGTTGCGGTAGTTGTTGTAGTAGTAGAAATAGTAGTGAGTCAGCAGGGAGAAATGCAGAACGAGAGTAAGGATCGTCACAAGCACCAAGAGAAAATCCAGTGGTGGTGGTAGTAGCCGTAGAGAAGTGGTGCGTGTGTAGACAGAATAGTGTGTGTTGTCGTGTGTAGAGAAATCGTGTCAAGAAAAATGGGATGATGGTGGTGTGGTGTGTGTTGAGAAAGTACACGTATATACAGCACATGGGGTAAAATGTACTTACGCAGTTTTTCACGAGAATCGCAGCGATGGGGAAGTACGTATTAAAACAACAGAAACATAAAGTTCACCCCCTGAGCAAATGTAGCCGATTCTTTGAGTTTTTACCTACTTCCTTGTAAAGAGGCAGCCGCAAAAAAAGCTTATGTTATCACGACGACACAATTACTCAAAAAAATGTTTCCCACTAGCGTATTTAAATGTTTTGAATTGCTAACAATCTAAACGAACACTTAAACAATTATAATTGCGTGGTATCTGTTGTTTCGTTGAGTGAAAGTGTTGGTGCGAATCTGTGAACAGGAAAAATTTCAGACGTTTGACAAGGAGCAATGACCTTTCTTTTTTCTTCCTTCTGACCTCATAAAAACAAGGAAGGAGTACAAAGATCGCAGTTTAATGACACGTTATGGTTTTCTGAACTATTTTTACGCGGATTTCGGGTCAACAATGTTTCCTGGAACCAAATGACAAGGGGTGTAATAATAGCTCCTGTTGTGTGCTGGTGCAAAAAGACATCCGTATTTTAGTATAGGTATTCAATTCAGCAACAGGAGAAAACTTCTAGCACGATTGTCACCATAGGAAGACGTTGCACAAGTAAACGTATTGAAATAATGTGTCTTTGTTGTTGACAACAACAATGGTTGATCTGGTAGGTAGCCTTGTCCAGATTATGAGGACGTTCCCTTCAGCAACAGCAGCAACAACTTCCAGTCCTTCCTCCTCGTCATTCTATTCTATAGGAACGGCAACGACCTTCATTCTTTTCTTTATTCACTGCAGTCCTCCAGGTACACATTTACATAATAATAAGAAGCACGTGTCTATGTGTGCGCAAGAAAGAGGACATCCTCTTCTTGCAGAAGTAAACAACTCACTAAAAGATTGTCTATACATTCTGGTATCCAGTTTAAATAATATTAATAATCAAATGCTATTCTCTGCTATTTCTCTTTTTGTTTTGTTATTAGTCTCATTTTTATGCATGTGCTTTACGACATCTTTTCTAGATGCTATGCTTAGTTTGCCATCACTTTATTATATGCATTTACATTGAGTACTAAAAATACACATGGATAAATAAAATCTGAAAATCTTATATTTTATATCGTATAGACAGATTTTTTGTTTGAAAACTTTTTTTCCGATGTAAAAGTAGATTTTCGGCGCTATTATGGTCCTTTTCTTCATGGCACAACAACGTAATATACTTAATCCTCCGACTTGCAATGTACGATAGTGGCAATGGCAATTCTTTAAGTTTGCCTTTTTTCTCTGGTCTGATTGTATGTTTGCTTTTGCAAGTTAGGAAAGTGTGTATCTGTGTGTTTGTGAGTTTTTCAAAGAGGGTTTGTGCGTATGTAGAATCACTACTACCACTCGTTGTAGTAGTGGCAGTATATTTCTTCGTTTTGAAGGCTGAATGGTTTGTAGAAGATGGTGAAAAAGAGAAAGACGAAGTGAAAATAGATTATTATTGGGAAAGTTGTTTGGTGGCCTCTGTTTTAGTAGTCGTGAAAGATTTGGAGTGGTTATGGTGGTGGAGTAGTAGTAGTCGTCGTCGTACTAGGAGTAGTATTAGTAGCTTTTTGACAAGATTTACAGCTCATTGAAAATAGATTGGGTCAACTAGCACCGTTTTTATTTCTCCAGTAAAGTAACGTAAAAAGTCTACAATGGTGCAGCGAATGTCACCACTACTTTTCCTGCGATAGCTATATCTGCAGCTAGCATGAAAAAAGGTAGCCAGCCACCCCTTTCCTTCTGGTAGCATGGTGTGGAAAACAGAAAAAACAACAGGAAGGGAAAGTAGGAAGTCTAAAATCATCGACATTTTGTCATGTAGAGAAAAGGAGGACGCACACGGAAGAGAAAAAGTACGTAGCATTGAGTAGCATTATAATGCAATTCGAGCAAAAGTTTTATAAACAAAAAGAAAAAAAAAACAAAAAAACATTGTTCTTCCGGGGTACTCCATTTCTCCACGCGGAAATCACGTTTGACCTCAACTTTTACTCCAACTTTTCGTTTTGGTGGTGGGCTTGAGGAAAATGGTGGTGTGTGCGGAAACGGTACTTTGAAATTGCATCCCTAATTTATTGTTTCTTCCTGTAATAATAGTTTGAGTTTGATCGTCTGATTTTGACGGGACGATAATAGTTGGGCCGAGTTGAAAACAAAAGAGAAGCATGTTTCGTATTGCCCCAGTTATCAGCATTGCCCGTGAACGAAAGCAATATGACCATGGGGAATAAAAACCGAACATCCAGCTAAATTCCAAAATGTATTTGTATGAATAGAGGAACGCAGCTAGTGGTATGGGTTGTGATATACATTTATACATGTGCAGCTAAAACGTGCACTACGATGCATTCGAGTTGCAGTAACAAGGCAATAGGCATGGAGCTTTGGGAATTGGTAGAGAAAACCTGGTTTTTCATTTGCTCTTACTGTCCTTAATTGAACTGCCTTCTGGTGTTAAGTTTTGTTATAGAGGACGAGAAAAGGCTAGAAAAAACAATTATCTTCCCAAATTTTAATCTCTTTTGCCAAGAAGGGGTGAAAACAGAGTAGGCTTTGAATATGCATAAGGTAATGCACAAGAAAGATAGTAAACATTGGTTCAGGGTGTGTATATGTAAGAACAGTGACATTGCATCAATCTTCAACCAAATGCAGTCTGTATCATCTCTTTTCATCTGTTTGTACTGTGCTACTTTTATAATATCCTTTTTTTTAAAGCCCTATGTACTCATATTTGTTATTGTTATTATATGTTTTGAATTTTCTTCAAGCAAAATGAGTAGTTCTCAAAAAATAATGATCCTACTTGTATCATCTCAGTTTTGTGTGTTTGTGTGTGCTAGCGGGCTCATCACTTCACAAATTAGCGGTTACGTAAATTCTTAGCTACACATTTTTTGTAAGAAAGTTTGTTTATTTCTGGGTGGTTGTAATGCCGTTTTGCATTACAGGATGAGTACTGTCTATTCAATTCATAGGTAAACATGTTTCATAACTACAACAACATTTCTGAAGCTGTAAACAGCTTTTTGAAATGTATCTACACAGCGAGTTTGCTGGATGGATGGCAATTGGGGCGAATTGAGCCATAGCTTCCCCCGTATCATTCGTTTCCACCAACCTATGTATACCTAGCTTTCCTGCTACGATCCTACCGACCAAACTTTCACTTTCCCCTTGCTGTCGTTCTCGGTCTCTTTGGCTTACGTCTTTTGAAATGAATGTGCTGCCGACAATTTCGTTACTTAGCTGATACATTTTGCCACGATTATTTCATAGTTGTGGTAAATATTGTTTCAACTATTTTGATTTTGTGTACTAGCTAGAGAATTATGTCAGTACTGTGTGACTATTTCATACTGATTCGGTAATTTATAAGTGAAA
>JAHZNB010004795.1:0-10651 GCA_027744295.1 Callyntrura guangdongensis
TCAGTTCTCACTTTTCACTGCTACTGCGGTTCTGCACGTGCAAGCGCGTTTTGATGATACACTTCCTAGCGTATAGCGGTTTTGATACACAATACCACATAGATTGGAACCCGAACTGTCAGTTTTTGATGACATTGTGACACACTAACAAATTGTACAGTACGGTATGCGATACGAATATGGTATAATACCACATGATTCGATTTTGTTTTACTGGATCGGTGTTTACGGAGCACCTACACATCTACTCATGGGCCATGGCCATAATACACATATACGGCACCACTGACATGAAAAACAAGGGAATAAAACTGTGGCAGGGCAGCGACGATGACGATGCATAGAAAAAATAACACAGCATAAGTTAAATTATATCTAAACGTCCTTCACTTCTTGTCAAGAAAGTTAAACCGTGTCAATTAGAGGTTCGCTTCATTATAATCGATGCTTCGAGTACTATCAACTACCTTTGAATGAAAATTTAATAAACTTCCTATTCCCATGTTCAGCAAGACACAAAAAGGTTTAGTACATAAGTACAATGATCTTTTATTACATCTCATATAGTATTTATATTGATTTGAGCGTATAGCGCTTTTGTCAAAAAGTGACAAACAGCCAAGACTCGTATAAATATTGTATATTGTATCGAGTTTACCTACCTTATAAATAAGCATAATTAATTGCTGTCGAATAAGATAATGTGATTTTGTGTTATCTCATTCCAAGTTTTCATAAAAGAAAGAAGTCTGTCAGTTCAACGAATTAACATGCGATCCGTACCGTACTTTTATAGCTGTGAAAAACCAATATATGGACTTGCTGAAATAACTTATGCTATAATATGCTATTATCGACCCAAGAAAGAAAACTCACAAACTAACTTAAACTAAATCTTATTGCATTGTTTATTGTAATGGTATTGATGTGTTTTGGTATTTACTCTGGTACAAACATAAACATATCTTCAAATGGTTGGATTGAGTGTGAGTCTACTAAAAATATTTAATAGCATAATTTTTAGCTATTCACAATTCATTAAACGTGATTTTAATTCATTGTCATTAAATGGCTCTAGCAAGTCTAGCAGCAACAATAATTCACACACAGTAATCATTCAATCTTCTTTTGCTCATGTTACCATTATTAACTATATTCTGAATAAATTATAAAATTCTACACGCTACAAGAAGCTAATGGTAAGTTCCGAGTCTCGGTTTAAAAACGCAATGAACCACATCACGACTCAATGTCAATCTGATCCTTTGTGGCTTTTTAGGTTTATCAGCTCGAGCGATGACTTCTTGACAAGGAGGAGGTCGTCTTATCTTTCTTCCATGTCTTCCAGTCTTTCGTTGCCACAATCCTGATCTCGGTCTGTATCCCATTCGTCGTAAATTGTTAGGACTCCCAATATGAATAGTGTTATGAATTACATTCGAAACACGACCTAATTTATCACAATAATAAGAAAATTCTATTTAATTTTGTAATATATTTGCAAATTGATTACATCTTTTAAGCCTGTTCCCCTAATATATGGTAATTCCAAAATATTTTACCAACGACTGCCATCGAGTTTTGATCAACCGACATCTCTCGTTTGGAAGGTATCAATATGACAACTCTAGTTCCTACTTTCCTTAAAATTGTACACGAGGTTCCTGCTCCTCTGGCATAAAAGCCTCCTTCGCCAGGAGCTTTTTCCACACAACAAACAACGGTGTTTATCGGTAAAGAACCCAATGGATGTGCGTCTCCTTCCTTGGCTCGTACTACACAAAAACAGACAAGTAACGTGAGCAGGAAAAGGAAACATTCTGCGGGCATCACAATTTAAAAATTTAATAAATATTATTTTAAACGTCTAAAAACTAAAAAGTACCAGCGATTCTAGTCAGTTGGTTTGATGTACTAATCAAGTCGCCTGGTTTCATATTTTCAGTTGCGATGATGTATCTTAGTTTGTCTTCATGACCAACTAAAGCAACGTGGGCTGACCTAGTTGGTTCAGGAATTATTTGTAGTACCTGCAAATTTGTTTTTTTACCAAAATGTACCTTAATTATAGTAATAATAATATTATACTTATAATAAGAAGAGAAATAAAAACCGTAAACTCACGTCGTGGACCGAATACATTTGCTTTTATGTACTTTTTACAAGCGACCTTACCATTGGATTTTTTTCAAACTTCTTAGGTTTTGAACAAAACGTCTCAAAAGTAATTTTTAACTAATAATACTCATAATATTTATTTTTGCATAAATTACCCTCTCCACCACTGGACCTTGCTTTCCTTCCGGTATATGTCGGTTATAATCCACCCAGAGAAGTGGGTGCTTAATACCGCCACCAAGAGTTCCAACGACGACATGTCCGCAGTTATAGAACTTGATATATAACTCATAAAACGTATGTGAAGAATAAGTAAGTACCGCTAATTGGATCCCGTCCAGCTAGATTTGTATACGGAACGGGCTTAATTGTATATTTTTCCGGATAGTGAATCCTCCTTCGAAAATATCCTCCTTGTCCAGGTTTCGGGATATCTTTTAAGTATGTCTTGAAGCTGGCAAAACGGACCAATTCTCCTCCTAGTAGACCAGAATTAGGGGACCGGGCTGCAACAGGTAACGACGTACAGCTATTTGTTACCAAATTTATCGAGGAGCATTTCTCGACAACTTTTTCACTGAAACGCAATAACTGCCGTATATTTAACATTGTTCAAAGTTAAATGTGTTCTATACGGTGCCTTTAAAGGAACGCGACATTAATTTATGACATGACACACAGCACGTATTGGGCACATAAATTATTTGTAAAAATAGAAATGAGCTTCTGGTTAAGTCTTGAAAATAAAAACAAGTATGAAGTAAGAAACTTTCAAAGTACGATATGAATTTTATTTCATGCTTTTGCTTTTGTTGATATGATGGTTTTTGCAGTTTTGGCAGTTTTGGCACAGAGGCAGCAGCTGAGCTGGTTTGTCTCAGTTTCCCCACTTTCCACACACACACGGAGAACAACAACAATCGTCATTCGTCAAGTCAAGTAACGTAACCTACTAATCGGTATTTATGATTACGAAACGAAATGAAAATGCAGTCTCACCTTCCCCCAAGGGAATATACATACTTGACCAGCTTGTCATTTGTCATTGTGATGAGTCCATAAATGAATGCATTATTTGCGTGTTGTGGAGCATAGGATTCATGTTTTGATAAACGTTTGAGGTATTTGACAAGACGCAACCAAACCAAATGTTTCAATTTAATTTATTTAAGTTTATTCAAGTGACTGACTTCCAATATTTTAGTAAACGTTGTTGACTTTCTTCCTAGTTGATTTTGCAGTGCAGTGGTGTTTCATTACATCAAACATCAAGGAAGAGAAATATCTGTTGTCGACTTTTCCTAGTAATCACACAATGACAGACAACCGAAATAGCATCTTTGCAGTTTTGCACTTTGCACTCTTTTGTGAGGTTGGCATATATGCCAACTAGCAGAAACTTAGCTTGCAAAATTGTCTCCGACGAGATTTCTACTCTACATGGTGCATGCTGAATAGTGTATAAGAGAAATACTTTATGACCAGAAATAAAATGGTTGGTAGATGTCGTATACTACTCTCATACATACATATTTATACATTAACACAAGAAAGAATTTGCAAGTCGTTAAATTCTGCCCATAAAACTGTAACAGAATCACAAACAACGGATAGACCATGAACCAGCTCATCTATCCTACCAACCGATTGTATTCGTAAGTAAGACATCTAATACTGGTGATAAAATATTAGCCATAAACCATGAAGTAAGTGCATCTAGACGTGATCGAAAGACGCGAAGATGTAGGAATCGAAACAACACTATGTGTTTTGTTCAAGCGTATTTAAATATGTGATCGATCACATGTCATGTAAGTACTGTACAATAATTGGTTTGAGTTTTTCACTTTGCATCCAGCACACCACCGTGTCCAGTGGGACCTATTTTGGCATTGTTGGCCCTTTGGAATGAACCCAATAGTAACATAACATAACATAGGTATATGCAAAGCAGTTTTTAGCCAGATGTACATGTAACCCTTCTAGTCCTACGACTGGTTTGTGGTCTAAGGTTTAACTCTGAGTTATGTATAGCCCAACGGCTTCCCCCTCCGCCTGGGCGTCTGAAGAGGTTCATTTTCATGTGGATTATTTCCATGCAGGCAGGCCAGAAATTTTTCAAGAATGGACAAACGGACGAACCAACCCCAACGATACTAGTTAAAATGCTTTCAGCTACGTACTAAAAAGACATTTTACACTTCTATGATTTCTCCATTGTCTTAATTACTTGCATTCTATATACTTAATTACATGGATGGAATGAATGATGCAACCAGATAATTGTAAGTAGCACTGTAGGAGACGACATAAAAGATGTTTCCAGTCGGTAAAAAGATATAGCAAGCCGCAATCCCCTGCAAAATTACGAAAAGGTTTTTTATGAGTACTCAGTTTTAAGTTGGTGTCGTTTGTCAAAGACATGGCGAAAACAAATTTTGGGGACGCTCTTTCCTATTGTGCATTGTTGTGAGTTTTAATGCTAATGTACAATGTACAGATACATGATGATGAATCTTTACAAATTGAATACCGGTAATTTCTTCCGAATAAATGTATCCATTTTATGACTATGGCCTCAATACAATCATACATTTATGTTTCTTTTCATTTTAATACAGTGAGTAAATATGTTATACTTCTGAACCGAAACTGCCTACATTAGGTGTCCTTACCACTTTCCAAATATTACCAATTTTCAAATCTTATTTAATCTGTACCCGATTGCCGATCGAGTAACATCTACTCGATAATTTAGTCCTGCGATAACCGTTGACCGTCATTGGTAAGCATACAAAAAACGCTGCTACTCTCATTAAGTATAACTGTTAATAATAGAAAATCCATTTTTGTAATCTTTGCACTTTCTTTATGTAATACATCAGATCTGGACACATTATGAGTTCATTTTTAAAAGTGGAAGGCTCTTCTGAAGCTGACAAATGTTTTGATACTTTCAAGGAAAAATATATTGAACTACGACTTCGTGCCGGTGAACTCGTCAGGAAAAGGCCAAAAATATTGGAAAGTACAAGCAAAGCCGAAAATTGGTTATCCTACATGGAAGCAATACTCTCTGAAGGAGAGGGAGCAATCAGATCTGTGGTAACACAAAGTAAAAACGATTGCGCAGCGGATGTAAACCATATTGTAGCAACCATGCTGGAAAAACTTTCCAAAGTATGCAAGGAGCGTCATTACGACTGTGTTTTAACGGCTATTGTGTCAGAATTTTGGGTTGATGTTAATGCATTTCTGACAGCTCTCTTCAATTGGATGGAATCTGGCCTTGTACAAATTTCTGTTAAGGACCAGGATATGAAGACAAAAATAGCTTGTGCACAAGATGTATTTGATCACACTCTTGATTTATTGTGGGGAATATATTGTTGAAAGTTGTGCTGATGTCTTTCGTAGCGTTCGTAATAAGTTTTGAAAGTAAAATAAAGTTTAGAAAGGTTATTTTGAAACAAGACTAGAAAATTTCTTGAAATATTTACCACTGTGGATCAATTTTTATTTATACGTCAGCGTCAGTAAACAAAAACAAATTTTCATTACGAACAGTATAAATACGACTCCTCGACTTTTCCTTAGCATATCGTTACCTAGTTGTTGCTTTAGAAGAGGGGTCGTGCAATGATAACTTGTTTAAAACTGGGGTCCATGTAACTGGAGGCATTCTAAACTTGAGCTCTGAAAATTTAATCATGAAGATAATATTAGCATTTTATTGCTACCTAAATAGTGTAGATATCAAGAATGACTGGCAAGGTATTACCTAAAATTTCATCGGTAATTGGAGTGGTCCAAATTTCTTTTATACACTTATCAGCAACGTGCAGAAGTTTCTCCAGATTTTCACATAACAATACTGCTGAATCGTTGTGGTGAAATTTCCATAAACTTTCTATGGTGTTACAGACGTCAGGTTTTAGTTCATTTTGAATTTTGTCAAGAGAAGACCATAAATGAGCGACAATGGCCAAATCTTCGTACTTAGATCCTTCTTTTAACGAATAAACTTTCCTTTCTTGTTTTCTTTTATTTTTATTTGATCGGTATGATTTTCTATAAAAAATATACAATACATTGTATCATCAAAAATGTGCCATACGGCTTATTGCTTATTTTCGAAGAAATATTTAAAATTGTAATACTGATATTTACCCAGAAACATTTGAAGATGATATGCTTCCGCTAGTTGATGAACCACTAATGTAACTCTCAGTATCGGAAAATGTGTCACTGATCCCGCCAGTTTCAGCAAATTTCTGTTCCTTAATCTCTTTGACTTTACGAAATCTTCGGAGTTTGCTTTCAATGTCCTCAATTATCTGTTGAATACCCTCATGCTGTTCTATAGAATATTCTATAAGTTTAGGCTTAATTGTTTCATCTCTGAAAGACTTTCCCAGTGTGGGTGACTTTAGAGATAAAGTTGCCGCACGCTGCCATTTTTTGTCCTTTATACAAAAATAAACAGCTTGTTGCAAATCTCCCATGTAAGACTCACATATTCGGGCAGCGTCTCCAAACATCTAAAATAAGGAAATTTCAAAATTCAAGGATTGTAATCGTTCGTTAGTTAACATGAAAGCTATACAATGTATATCAACAAGAAGAATGCCGTTGTTACCTTTCGATCTTCTAACTGAACAAGAATGTTTTTGAACACCCTTTTTAATGTCTCGTCATTACATCCACTTTCGTACGCTATTTCTAATGCAAACTCCCAATTTCCTGATTTTGTACTACACTCAATAGCTTCGTCAGTTTTGCCTGAATCCCTGTACAATATGCTTGCTTCTAACAGTTTTCCTCTTTCCTCTAAGTATTGCGCATAAGAACTTTGCGACTCTCGAAGGAGCAAACCTGTGTCATCTCCACTACGTTCTACAACACCTCCTTCGTCGTATTTCAGTTTTTTCGACAAAAACTTGATAACATCAGTGAACAGACG
Organism: Callyntrura guangdongensis; assembly: GCA_027744295.1. NCBI lineage: Eukaryota > Metazoa > Arthropoda > Collembola > Entomobryomorpha > Paronellidae > Callyntrura > Callyntrura guangdongensis. The sequence goes on from JAHZNB010004795.1 coordinate 7,082, forward strand.
ATGTCTCTCCATATACTTGATTATCTCATCATGTTGAACTCGTTGATCCCTTATTAAATTAATTACTGCTTTGGAGTACCTTCTCAGCTTATCGTCTATCCTAAATCTGCGCTTCAGTTCAAGCAGAGATTGCAGACCACTCAAAACAGGTATGTATTCCTTGGGATCTTTACTAAGACAATCTGCAACTAATGATGCAAGACTTAGATCATAGGTCCCGAGCGCTGTATCAAACAAGATGTCTGGATTTTCGCAATAAAAGCTAATTTAAGAAAAGAAAGAAAGTTAGTAACAATATTCACACATATGTTACAGTTAATTGTTACAACTACTGCACAGTTGCAAACAAACAAATTAATTATCTAAATGCAAGGCATTTAATATGTAAATAGTGTCGAAGATTTTACCTTAAAAATTTGATTCTTTGTTGAACAAGATCTCTATTTTTCTCCTCTTCGTCAAGAATCAAAGATGATTTTAACGCATCTTCCAAAAGACCTAACTTGGCCATAGCCGCCAGAAATGACTCTTCGACATGCACCATTCTCGTAAGGGAATTGTCTTTAAGTACTCCTTCCAAGATGTTTTTAATTGCCAATATACAATCCGAGTATTCTTGATTTAGGTCTGTAACAAGAAGCACTAAGCTATGTGAGTTTTTCACTTGCTGAATCATTGTTTTTAACAGTTCCTCCAATCGGCAATCAGCTTCTTCCTTGACTAGTCTTCTCATTTCATCAATTAGAATACGATAATCTATCCTGTGACGTCGCAAAGCAGTCATTATCTTTTCATAGCGGGTACTATTCTCCTTCTCCCTTAAGATTACCTTTACTGCATCAATAACAAGTGGTCTAGGATAAATAATTTCAAGGTTTCCTCTGGGAATGATTTGTAAAATTAAACAGGGCTCCAGCATTTGATTCAAACAGCATTCAACGATCATTGAACCTTTCTCACACTTTCGTGTATAGCGTCCTGTTGCCTCTTCAGTGTTAAATTCGTTATCCAGATAATGTTTTTCCATGAGTTTTGTTATAAATTCTTCATTTCTAATTTCTAAAGACCCCTGAATAGTTGTATAGATGACACTGGATTGAAACGTTACAAATGAAGTACAATCATTGTTGAGGATGACAGGTTCGCAGTCGGGATACTTAGACCAACCAATCATCAATTTCCTGGTTAATGGATCATGACCAACAACAAAACAGTCCGAGAGGGTCTGAACGTCGAAGCAAATTTGGGTGAATTTGCACATCTTTTCACTTGTACGATCGTTTATGTGCATTTTAAAAATGTTTCCACTTTGTGTCTGGAGTAAAATAGAAGAACTTTCTTTACTTTTTACGGCTGTAAATGCCGAGACAATGGGCTCGCTTAACGAGGTAGGTGTCTTTGGTATAATGTTAACTTCCTTTTCTATATCGTCGAAATCCGCACCGTCAAGTTCAAAAAATGTGACACAATGATTGTTAACACAACATATTGTACTTCTGTTCGGCCATAGCCAGTCATAGCTCTCCATGAATGCGTTGAAGTCTGAAATAGTTAGTGTTCTTATTTCATCCAGCCCATTGTTATCATAGCGAGAAAATTTTAACTCTCCAGCCGAAGATATGCATAGTAGCCCACTCCAAAATTCTGGCACAACGGCTGTTTTAACATCAGCATCATAGCTGGACTAAATAAAAAGTTAGATTTTACAGTTAGTAATTTTTTTAATTAATATATAATACACACAATTAAAAAGAAACTCCAAATTAATTATCAACCTGAAATAGACAATTAGGTGGAGGGCAACAGCTGTTCCTAAATGGTGTACTGTAAATTGAGTTTCCATTCCACGATGCGACAATGCCTGATCCGTCAGAATAACCGGAAGTATATGTAAAAGTTACATCGTAAAAACAGCACAATCCTGATTCATCAACGACGTGTAGCCTAAAAAACATTACAAATATTTTAATTCAAGAGTCAAGATAGGCTTAATTTTTTAAAATAATAGTCATAACTCATTACCTGTTACTACGTTCGCGCTCCCATTCAGTAAGAACTAACTGCGCATCAGTTTGTGCTTCACATAAGTCCGCAGAGGGACCTTTTAAAACTAACTTTCTCATCCAAACATAATTGTCTCTGCACCAGAGCTCAATTTTCCTTTTGTACACAACCGCCAATATGTCAGATGAAGTGTTCCATGTAAGTTTAGTAATTTTATCCTCCTCGTAGACTTCTTTTTTCCCATTATACGGGAAGAACTCTGCTCTTTTAAGGCCATTTCTTTCAAAAAGTGAAATAATCGTACCATGCGGTGTTCTTCCGATTCCAGCCAACAGATTGCCATTTGGTTGCCACTCTAAAACTGAATCTAATAATACGTTTTCATTTTCCGTTTTCGCATGCAATTGTCCAGTTTCATCAAACACCTTTATCTGAAATCCGCCTGTGTGGGTTAATATAATTTGAGTTTCGTTTAAATTTTATATTATACATGTGATCTGGAAAACTATTTTGAAAATAATTAGTGGACATGACATAAATTAAACTCACCATCGTTCAATTTGTGATTAACTGCAAAATATTGGCTGTCATCCCTCCACACAACGCTGACAGACTCTGAATAATCAGTGGTAACACCATCATCTCCTGCTAATAATACTTGTTGGGATATAACTTCCAAATCTGGAAGTGTCAACAACAGCAACGTATTTTGGTGGGTTACAATCGCCACATATCTTGAATCAGGAGACACAGAAAAATAAGCTATTCCTTCCGCACTCTGAAACAATTCTTCTACCTGAAACCAAACAATTCCCATCAACAAAAAAATTAGCACTCAAACAAGTCTTATAGACACATCCCAATCAAAGTTCTAAATCGCCAATATTCGTTGTAGAATATTCTACTCACCCCACCATCATGTACTCCTACATGAAGGAATGATCCCCTTTTATTCACTAAATAAATTATTCCAGTGGTGGCAACATGTTGTAGCTGAATAACATCCAAAAGTACATCTGGATTGTCACACAGAATTTGAGCCTCCACATTATCAGTGCCCTCGTCAGTCGGAAACTTAGATAGAACACCGTCACTACATACCAATAAACATCCGTGATCCCCAAGGCTGATAGCCCAAGACTGGCGACCAATTGTTTGACACGGTATGCCAGATTTTGTCTGTTTCTGGACAATCTTTATGTTTCTCATTTTGTCACTAGAGGTAAATATCAATTATCATATATTATGCTGCACATGCACAGTGAAACTGCAACGATTGTATATTTTTAACTATCTACGATCCACGTGTGAGTGAATGTGTCTTGTCACTAATAAAGAATTACAGATAAAAACAAGTTAAAAATATAAATAGTTCAAAAGACTGGTGAGGTGATTGTACTGGCGACTAAATTTGTGCAGTATGTCCACTGTCCACCCAGAGTTTCAGTTCCACACGTGAAGTCTCCACCTCCAGTTAGAGTTTTCACATCGTCATATGATCTCGATGTCAGCAAAACATGTTGTAAATACTGTAAATATAAGCAATAGGACCTATTGAATAGGTAC
>JAHZNB010004796.1:0-11402 GCA_027744295.1 Callyntrura guangdongensis
ATTTATGACTGTATTCAATTGCACCTGATATGAAACAAACGTAGTCGAGAATATTCCATTGCTTCTCAAGTATAGACGTGGAATTTGTAACATTAACGTCCGATGCTGGTATAATGTCGGGGTTTAAAAACAATCCCTTTGTGATGTGTTCAGTTAGGTTTTTTTTGTTTTTCGATTTCACGTACTACTGACAAGGTACTTTTGAACTAAATTTTAAATTGATTTAGAATCTCGCTGATTTGTTCGAAGGTGCTCGTTTATCTTTCCGTAAACAAACAATTTCGTTAGATAAGTTCAAAGCGTATGTATTTACAAGTCGGAACTTACAGGTGCCTGCACGATGTTTGAGCTGAATAATAGTGCTAACATGTTTTAGTTTATTGCCTGCCTGTATTCCAGTTTAGCAAAGCCCTGATTTAAACTACAGGGTTGCATGTAAAACGCATAAAAGGCTGAAATTTACCCCTGCTCCGGTGCAGGGTTACCGCACGGGGAAATTTATCCCAAACGTTTGAATCAAAACCCTAAGTGGCTGTTGCTGACACAGGTTGCTTTGTTCGTTTCGAAAATTGAGGCAACATAAAAACTCCAGCACATGCTAGCTCCGGAACTGTAAATCCATACGCTTTGAAACTATCAAATTAAATTGTATTATTACCTGCAAAACAACATCGGCCATCGCCAAGCCAGTCAGCGAGATTTTGAACCAATTTTAAATACAATGTAGATGTACCTCGTTATAATGTGACAAACCAAAAAACAAATACCTATCCAACTAGCTGACAAAACGTGCTCGTATGGAATTTAAGATAAAAAATCACGGACAACTGAAAACAAATCATGTAAAGTGTTTGATAATTCGAAATGAGAGCAAAAGCAGCTCCTTTCTGCATATAGATTTTGCATACGTCGTCATTTATTCCATATTCACATGCCATATATAACTTTTATCTTCCCGTAAAAACAAAGTGTGGCAATTGCTTGGTCTCTAGGTTCAACTTTGTTGTCACCGTCCAAGATGGACTGCAGTAGTCCCATTTAATCATTTTCAACTGCTCCACAGGACGCCGCAGTTTGTCCTCTGATATCGTATCTAAATCCCACTTCATCACGTCGGGGCTGTCTTCATGGTGCACCTTCCACTCAAGGTTCGCCCCAATGCATTGTCTGTTGCTTTTTAGCACCTCCAAGGAATGTTTCCAAATCAAACTTGTACTTTGTGTTATCTTCACTCTTATCTTGTTCCCTGCTCAGGTTTGCGAGTTTTTCCAAATGTTTGGCGTACCGTTCCACCTTCTCGACGACCTTTTCAATGCGCTGCTTCTCACGCATTTTGTCCCTATAATCTGCAAAATATTTTTTGTAGTTGTGTAATTACTACTAACATTTAATTACTTTTAAAGCGATTGTTGTTCACTCACAAATTCATCTGCTCCGTGTGCAAGTCCGACAAAAACGCTTCCACTCTCCCACAATTTTCTTTATTGATTTCCTTTCAGCAATAACGAGTTTCGATACGTTTTGGCTGAAACATTTTAAAGTGCGTTCCAAGACTATTAGCCAAATCACATTTTCTTCAACCTGGCTTCATTTAGACATCATATCTTATAATTAAAACTGGTATTAACATGTGAGCATTGCATGTGGTGGCGACCGCTCCCGTCACGCACTTTATACTCCACTTGGCCCAGAAAAATGTGAATAAAACTTTGTATGCAATACGTGATGGTCAATGTCAATATTCATCGGTTTTTGACAAATAGTACGTTATGAATATTATCATGTAAATACTCTAATATCAATTTGTTTGTTGCAGCTCAATAAACCGTACCTGTTTTTTTGCCAACATGAGTAGCAGCAAACAACGCGTATAACGGGAAATTCTTATTTTGGGACTGTTTTCTTCACTTCCAGAAACGCACACGCAGTTCTTGGCGTTATCACCGGGATCTTCACATTCACTCATTTATTGATGATAACGTAATTTTCTCCAGTTCTCCTACCTTCCTTTATTACTTATTTATGTATTTTTGTTTTCATTATGAAATGGAAATATCATGCTACTTGGTCATTGTTACATTACTTGTGCAAAAATAATAACTTGGGAGTCAGAATGTCAGATTGTAACATTTAAGAAAGCCCGATGTACGCCAAAAATAACCCATAAGTTAAGACTCTTCCAATCTTCGTTCCATTCAAAATTCTTTAAGAATTATTCCAAATAATTCCGCAAAAAATTCCGCAAAACGATCACACCCAGGATTCTTCCTAAGTCTTTTACAAAGCCTCCTTTAAAATCTTTTCTATAGTCTCCTCTAAAAACTCCTCACAAACGTCAATATAAGATCTTAATTGATAAACGCTGACGTCAGGACTTACAGGCAGCCGGATCGACAGAACACGGAAGGGTATTGCATAAGCATACAAAGAATACAAATATATACACTACTTGCTTTCACTGTTTGTAACTTACCACTATGCATTTTAGTGCTGTGCTCGTAACTCATAGTAAAATGCTATTTCATTCACAAACGTCCATTCATACATAAATAATGACGTCAGGCTACGAATGCATCCATGCCTGCAAGATTGTATTCATGATTCCGTTACTTAAGCATTGCTGAGAAATGTGATTGCTGACATAATTTCTGGCTAAGTTGACATAAATTAAGCTGCAACCGTTGGAACCGGGCATGCCAGAACTTGCAATATGCCGTAAACATGGTATAACTCTGGTTCATTGTGGGCTTGTTGTTAATGCATGGTGATATCCAAAAATATATGTTTCATGTAACGATCTAATTCAAGCAAAACTGTTTAGCTGTCATTTGTCATTTACAATACTACAAAGTGTAGTAACTTTATGGTAAAAGCATCAAGGAACAAAAATACGTAGAAAGCAATTTGGTGCACATTATAGCAGATATATCATGTTATTTGACTTTCCTATATTGTGGGATATTTTTGCTGATACAAACTTTGCCCCTCATATTTATAACAGCAACACAGACATTTATTGCAATTATAGAACATATTTCACATCATAACTAATTTACAACGTATATTATTCAGAGTCAGCAAATCAAGATAGATTTGCTATACTAATCGTCATATACTACAATAAATTTCAATACACGTTACACTCATATCCAGAAACATTGATATAATATACCTCATCATAAGTTTCACGTACCTATTACATTGCCTACAAACACTTGTACTTAAATCAATTAGAGCATGAATCTCAACTAAGCATTATACATTAAAAAAGAACATACATTTGACATGACGGGATTAGTTAAGTTTGGATTTAAAATAAGTTGTGTATATAAACGATAACATTTCAAAGACAACTCATTTCCTTTCTTGAGTGTGAGCAGAACGAGTAGTTACAAAAAGAAAAAATGTTTAAATTTTTGGCTACATTGTTGGGATTTGCCATCGCACCTAAAGCCATTATCGAGCAGCAACTTAAAAATTCCCTATTAGCTAATAACGCTGCTAACGTCGTCCTTGTCTTTCAAAAAAATGACGACATTATAAAAAATGTTAACAACATGAAGTTCAACAATCGTGCGGACAAGATGACCTTTTTAAAATCGAACCTCCAGGAACACAGTGCCCTTAGCCAAGATAACGCGATTCAGTTTCTGAACGACAATGGCATTCCATTTAAAAGCATGTGGATTAATAACTCCATTCCAATAGAAAACCCCATTCTAGGCAGCACCGACTCTCCCCAAATCTCTTGGGGAATAAACAAAATCAACGCTCCAAGTGCGTGGCAGCAAAACTGGACAGGACTGTAAATACTATGCCTGATTTATACGGGCATACGATTACTTAAAAGTTGTATGAATCGAGATGTAAAGAGGAATTAAGCTGTTTTTTTCGGTTTCAGCATCCATCGACACTGGTGTATTAGGAAGTCATGAGGCTCTTGTAGGAAACTTCTTAGGCGATTACGGATGGTATGACCCCTCAACCAAAACTAAAACACCTATCGACCTGAATGGTCATGGAACGCACACCATGTAAACACCAATACTATAAAAACTATTGCCATGATATCTTCAGGGAAACAAGTATTATAGTACATTTTTTATATATAAAGGGGTACCATTGCCGGATCCAAAGGTATTGGGGTTGCTCCTGGATGTAAATGGATGTCATGTCTTGGATGCCCAGGGGGCAGCTGTCCTGAGAATAATCTCGTCGATTGTGGTAATTAAAACATCTTAAAACTGGTTAAACAAAAATTAAATCAAGCATGTATCAATTTATCTCAATAACTCATGAACAGGAGAATTTATTGCTTGCCCATGTCCTACCGACGGATCCTCCTCCTGCGACTGCAGCAAGGCCCCACATGTCGTCTCTAACTCTTGGTAAAAACAACCAATTGTAGACAACTTGAATGTCGGGTTTGTGTGTAGTTAATGTTAATATAAATAAATGTAACAAAACAGGGGTGGCGGTCAGGGTGAAACATTTTACAAAGAAGTCATTGACGTCTGGCATGCAGTTGATATTATTCCTGTATTCGCAAATGGAAACAGTGGTCCAGCTTGCAAATCAGCAAACTCTTTTGGTGATAGCTTTGACGTCATTGCTGTCGGTTCTACAACCTTCTCCGACGATTGTTCTTCTTTCTCGTCCCGTGGGCCTACTCTATCAGGTCTAATAAAACCTGATGTTTCCGGTACGCACTAATTAAATTAAAAGCTTACTCGGTAGTATTAAAACATTGTCATACAAATTATACCCGGTTTAGCTCCTGGTTCCGACACTATTGCATTAATGCTTTCTAGAAACCCTCAACTAAAATATACAAAAATCAAGGAAATTCTCCAAAATAATGCTGTGCGTGGGCAAAACAATTTTAACGAGTGTGGGGAAAATGGCGTTCCCAGCAATAGTTTTGGATTTGGAAGAATAGACGCTCTACAGGGCTTAGATTCAAACTTTCGGGGTAAGTTACCCCGAGCGTTACCCCTGTACTGGAGCAAGGGTAAAATTGAGGCCTATGTGCGGTTTTACCCCTTAACCCCGAGTTTGAATCCGGGCTCAAGGCGGTCAATTCAGTTTTTGTTTCATAATTAATTAATCTCGTTTGGATTGTTTATCAAGCAGTGACATCAGTTTACTGTTTGGTGATGACTTCTTCTGCAATCTGATGTTTTAAAAATACATGTTGCTTCCTTGCAGGAGCTGTTATACCAAGCCAACTTGTTGTGACATGATTACCAATAGCTTTTTGAAAACTTCGTTGCATATTTCTATGTGAATAAAATTAAAATAAAGTTCTAATTGCATTATGACATTAGTAAAATTAATAACAAATCACATTTTTTATTATTACCATAAAGGCAAAGGCGTCAAATATCACATCCAGTTTTTTTATGCAACGTTGAACATTTACCGATTAACGGATTTGCATAAATCGTACTTGTGATACTTTTTGGCTTTGGCATAAGTGTTTCAAGTTTAAATTCCTACAAATGTGAAATTCAGACGCTTTTGGAATATTACAGAATGAGCCAGTGAACGAATTTGATATACGGAACACATAATATCCTATCATGTTTCAACTCTATATGGTATTCTATAAACTTTGTCGTAAAACATGTACATAAACGCTGATTGTCTTGGTCCTGGGGTACATATACTTTACATTTTAGAAACTGTCAGCTAATATATTACACAATTTCTTACGGCAGAACTAAACTTAACTGCAGTACCGTCAAGAATACCGCCAACTCCATTTACCAACCCTAATCGAATTTCAAGGAAAAACTGGAAACCAGAAGAGCAGAACTGGCTCAAATAACAAATGTTAATCGAAATGCAAGGAAAAACGGCACAAGAAAGATGAATAAGCGCAAATTACTTATACTCATTGCATACATGAAAACTAGGGCACCAGAAATGCTGAGCAGACTCAAAACGAGAATGTTCATCGATGTACAGGAGGAAATAATAACAAAAAATCTCAATTAGCTCAAGACCGAACTGAAAATAAGGAAAGTGTAAAAGTTCAGCTAAGACATGAAAAAGTGCCAACACGGGAAGTACCCGAGGTGGATTAGAGGTATACAAAAATGAAAATGCAGCCCTGGACTAGTTTTTTATGCTGATTCCAACGATGTATTCGCTTAGCTGTCAAAATGAAATTTTGTGGATTTTGCACCCAGTTTTCTTACCATAGTATGTAGTCATTTGGCTGACCTCAGTCCATAAAAGACAGTTATATTAGATAAATTGTAAAACACTGGTCTTGCGAAATATTATTCCTAATAAATAGTCAAAATGAAAATTGTCGTGTAAAAATACTGTAGGAAAAATAGACTATAAGAATAAAATAGTTCCTAGAACCGTTGTCCTTACAGTCAAATCTAGACGCATCATTCACAACCAATGAAATATGCAAAATTTGTTTAAACTAATTTTTAAGTGGCCGGAGTAAATAATCTGCAAACCAATGATTTTGTGTTGTTATTATGTGCATGTTTGGTTGTATATATGTATGAAAACAAAAATATAAATATTGTTATTGACAAACTTCTATGGCTAGATGACGACATACTAAAGTTAGAAAACCGCCTGCAAAAACCACAACTTTCATTTTGACAGCAAAACAAATACATCGTTGGATCAGCATAAAAAACCAGTCTAGGACTGTATTTTTATTTTTGTATACCTCTAATCCACCTCGGGTACTTCCCTTGTAAGTGTCGGCAATATAACTAAAATTTAGCGTTGAACTGCTGGGTCAAAATAATACAGAGCGCATAACAAAAAAGAAACATATGGCAGTAGTGACACAGTAGCGGTAAGTTAAATTTCCTACCAACGCAGAAAAACAACGAAATGCGAAATCATATGAAGGCCAAATGACACGTCCGGCTCGTAAAACCAAACATTAAATCCAGTAACTGTAGAAAACTGTTTTCTCACATGTCAATATTGTTTGTGGCGATGTATGTGTTATAAAACTGTTGTGTTTGGTTTAACGAGATCATATCTGTGTATGCAATGCTGGTGTGCGAAATCTTACACAACGTACCAGTATAGAATGGTGCCATAAAGTTTCTATAACCTCGATGTAAAGAAGTTCCCTTTCCAATTATAGGCTGTGTAAAACTGTTAAACTAACACTCGTTCGTTCATAAAATCTAATTTTGGACACGTTACATGCTCATTGAAATGAGAACACTCGTAATCACGACCGTCCGCTGAGTTTGGAATAAATGCTGTTTTAAAACTTTACTTGAATAATTTTTTCGTTTTATAAGAATGAAATTTTGTAAGTCGTACAAGAATATTATCTGGGCATGAAAAATATAGTTCACTATTGAAAATTTAATAATGGTAAGATAAAGTTTCCACGTGTGGATATTAAAGAAGGTACGTAGAAGGCGTAAATAAATCAAGATACTCTGTTATATATGATTGTACAAAAATTATAATGCACTCATGTAATAAACACCTTCTTGAAGCTATAACTCTTGTGTTACGTGTTAATAGCAAAGACCGAACCCACTAACCATTCCCGCATACAGTTCATGCTCATGCACAACGTTTTTGGACCAACGAATGCGCTGTCAGCAACAGTTGCAAAGAACCCCCAAATTGGCCGTGTACTGATAGAGACAAAAGCTGTTTCGTCTGGCCTAGATATTCCGGATAGGGACGCAAGAGTTCCTGGCAAGTTATCGATGCAGCAAAATAAAATGGAATAACTTTGGTGGGATTGGACGGGATTCATTCCATATTATTTCCATAAGCAAAGAGACATTATAAACCAGAGAATTTACTAAATGAGTAATAAATTTCACCACTCTAAGTTAAATGTATGTTACAGGTTTCATGCAAACATTAACGCTTTGATTTTTTAAATAAATAAAATATATTATAAAGAGTATGGATGGCAGTACATGATAGATTGACAGCATCATATGAAATTGTAACAGGTTTATAAGATAAAATATTGGTGTGTTCTATTGACATTTGTTGCTTTATTTTTTGTACGCCCCGAAAAATACAAATGCCGTACTAGTACATACAACGGTGTACAGTTACTCTATAATAAAATTTGAATTTTTAAATGCTTCATGTATTTTTTATAGTTGTCAAAGTAATAAATATATACGTATTATGTCTTTGATATTTTTACTTCAAACTCTCTCACGTACAAATAAAATTTTGTCCTACTTCTTCAGCACAGAGATTTAGAATTGTTGGTGTGAGTGCTATTCCTCAACGCAAATGAGAAAAAAGGTCAATGTTGCGTAGATTATCTGCAACAGCAACAAAACAATTAAAATACACTGATCTTAGTAAGCTAATTATTAAAATTATTGACCAAAAGTGATGGGGAACAAAAAATATTTCCGGAACAGGTAATTTTGGAAGCTTTATATGTTTAATTTGGAAACCTGTATCTAGATACCTGCAAAAGAGAGAAATAACTAATTGTACATAGGTCGGCCCCTCTAATTCCCACCGTATCAATATTGGCGTGCACGAAAAGTAGTTCGTTTTCCGGAATGGACTCAATCGCTTTGTTGTAATGATGCCACGTTTTAAGGACTGCATCTGAAATTAAAACTGCTTATGAGAAATTTTTGAGTGTATTTTAATATTTTTAAATGTCAAATTCCAATTTCCTTACATGACAGTATATTTCGGAGAAAATGAAGAGAAAGCAAAAAACAAAGGCAAAATAGTACACAGCATGGAAAATTCCCCAGTATTTTTTAAAATCATCCAATGTCCAATCTTGTCCATGTCTTTCAAAATACGTATAAATTAATTTAAATTACAAATTGCTTTGACGTATACACGAAACTAGAAGTCCCCGTTACATGCAAAAGCATTTATTTCCTCCTTTCGCGCATAATTAAAATGTTAGATAACCTGCAACAGTATTTTAATAGAACTAAAGTTAGACTTTTTCGAATTAAGTTGGATTATCGGTTCAAAAAAATCCGACTGTGAGATGAAAAATTTCGGTTTTCGGCTTCAATGGTCGGTTTTTTTGGTTGGCGAAATTCTTCCAGCTGTTCTGCTCTTGCTACACTACTTAAAAGAAGGGTAAGTAAAAAAGGAAGAACAGGTTCCAATAAAAATGACTGTGACAAACGCGATGACAACACCATCATATGATAGAAATGTTAATTATATTGAGAACTTGAAAACTTTCATTCTAACATGACCTTTGAATTTCCAGGGCTTATGACCGTTCATGCATACTAATATTAGCCACATGAACAGAAAGGCAAATTTCTATGATCATAACCCTACCCACAATTACTGTACAATTATCGTTAAAACCAGAGCGGGATCTATCAAAATGCATTTGTTGCATCCTGAACGTGCGGTGGAACTTGGAAACCAGATAACAGCAATCAAGAGAGCCCTCCTCAAAGCAAGCAGACAAGCTAAATCTTACAGAAACGAACAATATGTGGTGCCTGGTATTTTCTCACGGTTCTTGTCATTCAAGTACTAAAAAGAAATACGTTATGAGCGGCGAAGTTCTTTCGTAGTGCATACTCCCAAATTTAGATATTATTCGAACATTTACTAATTTTACGGCTTAAAAGTTAACTTCCCGGCGTCCCTATTTGTACCATATATTTAGTTTAGCAAGCATTTTATTTTGCATAAATCCGACACAGTAGGGAGATACTAATATGAATAGTATGATGCACTTTTGCATCGCTTTGATTCCTAAAGCTCAACAATAAAAACTATTTTGTGCCAACAAAAGCAGCACCCAACACGAACGCATGCAATCGAAATTGTTTATTTTGTAATTGTTTTTGTCACAGGTGAAAGTCCTTAATCTTTGGCATGTTGTTTATTCGTGGTTTTCAGGACGTTTATAGGTTTAATCTGTAAACAATATGCCCTTCTGATTTTGCGTAATACGGCAAAATGGAATAATAGCAACGGGTTACAAAATTGATTAATTAAAGTTTCGAGACATCACAGGTTTGTTCAGAATATATGAGCGTCTCAACGCCACAACTCAGAGTAATATATAAAACCAGATGGAATGGCAAAAGTCAAATACAACTTTTCCTACCCTACTCAAATACATAAAATCATACTATGAAAATATGCGCAAATGGCGCAATAATAGATCCCCAAAGTATTTTACGAAACCAAAATATTATTCTACGTGTTAATTTGCATATGGCATACAATGTAGTTTTAGTTAATTATTCTAGTGTGTAATTATTATTATTATTCATTTCTCAGTTCATTACATAGATTTCAGGTACAATAAAAATAATCATTGTGACGACATGCGTGAAATATTGTCGGAGAAAAAAATCTACCCGATGTTTACAAAGTTAACTAAACCACGAGAGAAAACCATACATCGGCGACCAAACATGAACAAAACTTTGAGACAAAAAAATATTAAAAAAATACACGAAAATTAGAACACTCCATTCGGTCCATCACAATTTAGTCCAACACAAGAAAAAATATAAAAAAATTAATTACCTGAGGTCTGCAGTTTCCCACAACGTGGACTACTCACCTCAGCCTCTATAACTTATTCGTTAAATCCATACAAAATTATAATAATAACTCTATTCAACTATACCTCAGGTCAAAATAAACAAAATATAAAATAAATAAAACAGTTAGTCAATATTAACTAAATCCGTAGTGTAGGAACCGTGTGCACGTATATACGTTTACACGCGTGTAATTTACCCGTACACAAGATCGTGTACAACTAAAACACGACACACATACTGTGTACACGAAACATGTATGTATTGTACAAACGTGTATTTAAAATTCGTGAAACGGTGTGCATAGGAGTGAAAAGAGTTACCACAAATCGTCTAACTTAGTTTCAGGTAAGTAAAAAATTAGTAATTGTGCGTAACTTTTTATAATCATATTCTGCTTGTCACGATGCTGTACGTCGTTGCTACTTTATACTTCGAATTATATTTATTGTAACTGCCATGGATATACAATGTATTTACCATTTTTAACTTTAATCTCACATCGTACACAATCGTCCATATACTGTCCCCAGAACAAAAGATTGGAAACGTTGATTTATATGCTAGTCCTCAACGCAAATGAGAAAGTACGTTAACACGCCTAATATTAACTGTAACCACAACAAAACCAGTCAAATTTTTTATTCGTACCATGTGTGGAACAACCTAAGATCACTTATACTGAAGGATAGGATCATTCGTAATAAAGATTGTGACAGAATTTTACTTGTTGACAAACCGCGCTTATTGTTAACGGTTGCACGGTATCATAGTACCAGATTCTAGTGAGTGGTAAGCTTGAAATGTATCATTGTTTTTTAAAACCTGTGACTGAAAATGTGTGTTTTGCATCAAAACTGGTAA
>JAHZNB010004797.1:0-29203 GCA_027744295.1 Callyntrura guangdongensis
CATCTTGTAAATTTAGGTTTTTTTCGTAAACAATCTTGACATGGTTAATGGAGAGGCTGGACGCGGAGGTCAATTGTTTTAGTTTTCTCGCCAGCCCCATTAGAATGGGAGGGACGGCAGGCTGTACGTATGTATTTATTATATTTGATAAGAATCTTTCACTTGTGCTGCTGCATTACACGTACAAGAAAAGACGCCGACAGGAGTTTCTTTTTCTTATAAACGTCAAACACGCATAATAATGGGGTGTCCGTGCATATAGGTATACAAATCGTACCAATAAGGCAACAAGATACGCACTGGTAAATATTTTATGCATTCTCAATTCTCACCTAATAACCATTAATGCACTTTGTATTGTTCTGATTTGAATTTCGCAGTAGCAGTTGACCAAAATGTTGTGAATTCATTGGTAAGCAGTGGTTAGTGATAATGATAAATGATGGAAAAAAATTATAGTGATTCACACCGTCGTGTGCTACCACCATGTGTTGCGCAGTAAAAACTAAATTCAATATTATTGAGAAAAATAGTGGGAGATGCACGAGTTTTTTTGTCTTGCTATGAGGTTGTATTTTTTACCGTAAATTTTCCGCCTACCACACTGTAAACACACCTTGCATCGGTCGACCAAACTCATATAATCAATTTTTAAATAGCCCGCTTGCGTCTATTTTTCCATTGTATGCTCCACTCATTTCTAATGAAAGGTTAAGTGTTTTATGTGGAGACTAGGTTTAACTCGGTATTTTTTTAGATATTTCCTAGCCCGTGGAAAAAAATGTTCTTAGAATAACTTAATGTAAAAAATTTAACGGGCACTGTTGTGATACAGCGGTGTGTGTATTTAGGTGCATTGAGCACACAAACCGAAACCAAGCATTTATGTAAATTATTATGTACCCACTTCTTATGTTTCTTTACTACCTACCCCTGCGCAGATAAATAGTACGAAACCGCATAAAAACGAGAACGAGAAAGGAAAAATGGAGAAAAAACGAAAATGTAACTGTGTTGTTGTACGGTATGCAAGCATGCACACGTATTTGCGTTATTGTCCAACTACAGCTGCGGTTCTATCAAAGATAATGAATTTTTTATTGACGTGTTTCACCGTTTATTTTTTTTTTCAAAACAAAAAACGGCCTTTCCAACCAACGCTCCAAGCAGGCAGACACAGTTTTCTTTGTTGAGTTACTGTTTTCAACGAAGCTATTAGTGAATTTTTTCTTGGCTAATTATTGTCATTTACATGCTTACAAAAAACTTGTACAAAAAACCGTCTCTGTCTGGCCCACGCCCATATATGTACTATGTGGGTACAAACAAAAACATTACATTATGAAAAAATTCTTAGCATTGTTATTAGCTTTTCTCTGCCGGGGAAAAATAATAAACTCGATTGCAGAAGATGAACAAGTTAAATGCACGGGCCAAAACAAACTACTTCGAAAAAGATGCCTGTAATCAGTGATTTGTAATATAGGAGTAGCAACAAGAACGTTAAAATGTAAAACAACACATTTTTTTTTGCTTTTTGCTTCAATTCACTCGGTAAACGTTACAAACTCACACATTTTGTATACACGATCGCATTGCCTTTTACTCATGGTGAGATAATAATTCTAGGTTTGTATGCATACAACATACAAAACACCACAATTATCTTGAATTTATACTTTTCTGTTGTAATCTATAAAAAAAATATTCATATACGTAGGTATAGTACTAGACGTAGTCAAAGTGGTGTTGAGTTGAGTGTTGACCTAACACCATTAGTTACTTTACTGTACGCTCCATCCCCCAGTCATCACCACGTCTAGAAGAGCAGCGCACAGCAAAAATAAATATATTTCCTAGCAAAAAATGTATAGGTGCGAGTAATGATGTTTAAATTTTTACATTATGTATAACTATATGTATATGTAACCGCACTGTACAGTAGTGGTGATGATAACACAAGGAAACCTTATTATGTGTTCTTTTTATGCACAGAACCCAGCAGGGAAGTTGTAGCAGAAGACCTTGAAGTGATCAATCGTGTTCTCGTTCTGGTTGAACAAGTGACTCCACCAAAAAACAACAATGTCACATAGATTACAAGTTTAGTTTTTTTGGTGCTGAAAAATTATCGAGCTGCTGTTGGCTTTCTCTATAAAATATTTTGTTTGTGTAATCAGTTGATACGTTGGGAGTAAAAACGATAAATTACGGAGATTGCCATATAACTAGGTAGCAGAGATAGTAAGTAGAATATAGTGACAACCCTGATATTTGTAAATTTTTTAAAGCTAAAAAACATGCAAAATCCAAACATGAACAAAATCAAAAAATATTATGGACCGTTTAATTCAAATACGTAAATGTGAAAAATAACTGAGAAAATAACAATGAATGTTTCTGGAAGAACAAAAGATTCTCGAAGTGTTCATCGTTTTCTCTTTGCACGCTCTGTTGTTACCTCGCATGCTTATATGGTATGCATGTTTGGAAAAGCTTTTCTCTATTACACAAAAATAGACAACAAAGCACAAGCACACCACCTCATAATATAACATAATGTCGTGTATATATTTCTTTAAGGAAAAGAAAGTGCGGAAATGTAGTGATTTTGAATGAAAAAAGTAACAGAGAGCGTGCAAAGTTTGATGATCTATGTAGGCACATCACTACAAGAGGGGAGGGGGAAGATATACTCAACAGCAAAAAGAAAGAAGATGGAAAACGGAAGGCAATAAATAAAATTGTCTTTTGTGAAGAACAAGAAAAAGCTCGGGGATGCCCTATTCTTCCATAACCTCCGTCCCAAAAACAAAAACATAATGCATATTCATAAACAATGCCATGCAAAACATGCTCTGTTTCCACTTTTTTTGTTTCTCTATTCTTGGTAGTTACAACGCTTGAACAAGAGTGCAACGTGTAAAAACGTAACTCAATGCAAACTCCATTACACCAAACACATTTATTAAGCGACTACATGACTATGCTACTGCGGAGTACCGACTAAAAAATGTAACAGTGGGAGAGAGAAAGACATAGATATGTACGTGCTTAGCTAAAAGGAACATCCCATGCCTTCCCACTACAACGCAAACAACAACCACCACCACCGCTGCCAGTACACACGCATATAGCACGAAACTTTTTTTATGAATGATGTTACTGATGCTACCGAGCAAGTCTGAATGTATGTATGTATGTATTTTTCACATTTTATGTACACTTCCTCCTCCCACCCTCCTTTTTATGAACAAAAAAGGGATAAACGGAACAAAAACAAAAAGAAAAGTATCATATCATGATATCGTTCTGGCCACTGCACTACTTCTGAAAAAGCCAGTATTGTTAAATGATGCTTTTTACGGCAAGCTATATACGTTTTGCAGCCCATATACCACCAGCAAACGTGCTAAGTATTCAAAAGAAAACGTAAAAACACAAAAGAAAATAGACAGTCAGACAAAGCGAGGAAGCGGGCTGGGATCCTAATAATAAAATAAATGAAAAATTGAGAATGTTCCATGTGCGTGATCATTTAAAGAATAAATAATATAAATTTTGATGATTTTCGAAAGGGTAATAATAATACGTGAGATGAGAAAGGATACATCATCGTCATATTGCGTAGCCACTCTCCACACTCGGCTCATCCTTCATGTACTCACCATGTGTAAGACATAAAACACAATTTACAGGGATGGGATGATAGCTATATATAACCATCCTGAAAATCCATATCGACTTCATCTGTCTATATATCACTGTAACTGTAACATGTTCGGTGTGTGTGCGCTTTGGCTTTGTCTTTTTTGCTTGGCTCACTGGCTAATAAAAAATACAGCCACTGAGAAACGTCAGTTTGACAGCTCGCTCAAGTGAAAATTCTTTTGTTTTTACACTTTTCACTCATTTTATTCATCATCCCTTTATTCCAAATAAGCATGGCATGGCATCCAAGCAAAAGGCCGCCGCGGCGTTGTTAGTGTAGAGAGAGAGAGAGAGAGCAAGTGCATAAAAGCATTTTTCTTTGTAGCCATTTTCTTCATTATTATCACCATAATGCGGAAAAAAGGGAAGAATACAGATTTCATGCCATGATTTTTGGCACTAAATGTCTATCAAAGGAAAGTGTTTACATTTTTCCACGATAATGGAGAACCTCTTTCATTTCGTAGTAAGCACACAATTGTAAAATAAATATAAACACATACAACACTCTCTGCAGAGTTCCAAGTTTTGAACCTATTGTAAGTAAAGTGGGAATATAAGTAGGAATATATGTAGGATTTCCTTTGCTCCCATCCACCGAAAAAGGTTTTGAAGAAAAAAGCTGACAGAGTAATACGAGGATTTGCTGACTGGATGAATAAACGGTAAAAAATGTTTCCGGGTATTTCAATTTATAGCTTGTTGTGATGAATAATAATATGGGTAAATAAAGACTACTACCGTCCCGGAATAAGGGGAGCTCAAGCACAAAAAAAGTTGAATATAATAACTCTCTCTACAAATCTAGATCCCTTCTTTGGAATTTCCAGGAATCTGATCATTAGCCCGTAAAACTCGCACGTTTAAAATGATTACTCATAATGGTACGGTTCCGGTGTTTCCTTGAGGAGAGAAAGAGGCTTTACTATTCTACCGTACCGTTACTGCTTTTTTTGTGCCGACCGATTGTCGTAGGATATTTGTCAAAGAGCTGGATGATGTTTGAAAATAGCGTGGACTCATAAATGTTTTATTAGATATGCGCTTTTCCTGTACGTCGCATGAAATTCAAAACTGCCCCTTTCTTTGTAGCATGTTGAATACTGTTGTGTAAGCTGTTAGAAACGTTTTTTTCTGTAATGCGCCATGAGCAAACTTGAGCCTTGAGGTTTAACGTGTCAATAAATTAAGCATTTGCATTCTAAAATTTTACCTTAATTCGAATGTAATTAGATTATAAAATTCGAAGGGTAAATAGTTTATTAGCTTTTAAACACTAACTTTTATGAGACTTCCACATTTATTTCATTTTTTTACAAACGAAAAAAAAAAACTTGTTTTGGAAATATTTTTGTTTCGCATGTAAAGTATTACACTTTAGGCAAAATTCATTTTCCTTACTTCTTAACCAAACATATGGTACGTATATATGTTTTACAAAATTGTGTATTTCTCATCACTGATCCGTATCAAAGATAAAAAGTTACATGACAAACCGTACGCCAGATAAGCAAAATGCTAAGGAGGTAAGAAATCATAAAGTTGCTTGGGTATTTTCTGCACGCATATCACAACATATTACAGTTCAAATTTGAGGTGAAACCTAAGAGTGTAACTTTTACCAGGGGAAAACACTGAAAGCTTTAAAAGATTGAGAGTATACCTACTTAAACTACCGTCACAGAGATTTAAAATACAGTTAAGAAACAAGTTGGCATATTTTAGTGGACCAGAGAAAAGCACGTTTACTTCTCAAGTGAAATTGTGTTTATCGGTGCTCCTTGCGCGTGGAATCAATAGCAAGCGATCTTTTTGTGTCTTGAATGTCGAGTAGGTAAAAGCATACCTTCTTGACGACGCAGAATCTGTCTGAGTGCTCGGAGGGAAAGCAGACATAGTACCGACGCATTTCAATGGCGTTTGTGTATAATGTCTACCTGTAGTATGTGAAACAGGTAAGACGTAGGTACAGGACCATACCGGGGAATGTAAAACACTTAAAGTTAAAAAATGTTAAGAATTATTTTTTTATCCCGACAAAAAACATGACCAAACAGCACGCAAAAGAAAAATAGTGATAAGTAAATTGGAATTCATTTTTTGAACACCGCTTCAGTATATACTACTTTGTTTTCAAGATAAAACAGGCGGGACGCTAGAGAGCTATATCATCGTCTATTGCTTTTTAGACGAGGGTCGGCCGTTGCATAGAGCTTCCGGTAGAATGATTTTTAGGGAACTATATAATGTACTCCACAATAAAAGCTAACAATCGCGCGGTATATACAGTTATTATTGATAAGAGTGAGCCATTTGTAAAAGTAAATTGCCTCTTTTTGTGATTGCCGATAGCAATATTTTTTACTGCAACGGTTGGTGTGCTGATGAGAACAATCTTTCTTCATATAGAGGGTGCCAATGGCGTAAATATTAAATACTAGTGACATACTATACTTTTAAAAAGCTATTCCACCTTGACTATTTTATCACAACTGTTTTTAGCATTTCCTTTCAAACTGGCCTTTTAACAGGCAACGGCTCAATCCCAAAATTTGTCTATATGAAAAAAAGCTAAAAGTTGGAGACTTATCTTTTCATCTCCGCACTCAACAAGGAAAGTCATAGGAAGGAAGGTAAACCAACGATACGCAGTATTTAACTTCACTTGTTGTTGGTGTTGTTTCTGTGATGCTGAAGATTGAATACCACCATACAAATCGTAGGCATTTTTTTGTGTGTGTTTGTGGTAGTAGTAGAAAAGTTGATTTATGAAGGCGTAAATGATTGCCATAACTGTTGATTGTGCAGAGAACAACACAGCAGCCAAGTTTTAAAATCAACAAATAGTGGTCATTAAAATGTCTCCACTAGCAGAAAATAGTAGAGTCAAAGGAGAGAAGGGTGTCAGTGACACGTCTCACGACAAGTCTTTCACTCGTGTTAAACATGGAGTGGGAGGGTTTCGTATATTGTAGCATGCGTGAAGAGGGCAATCATCATCATGCATCGTGTATCATCATCATCCCAGCTAGGAGTATGCATTGATGATATGCGCTCTTGTCGTTATTTTATTTTATTTTAATATTTTTAACATGTTCTAACAAGTTGGGAAAAAATTGGAGTGAAAAATGGCATTTATCCTCCTTAAATGTGTGATTCATTAGTCACGCAATCTGATAAGTGAAGAATATGGGCATCGTTTGCATACCTACACAGCAGCAGCAGCGGCAGGCGTGCATGTATATGTAAATAATTTTTCGTGCTTATCAACCAACATACTTTTCATAATAAAATGTGTGTGTGCATGAGCAAAACTTGCTACTTGCGCTTTTGGATGACACGCGACCATACAGCAGCAATTTATCCACATGACACATCACACAGCTCAAACAACATATGCTCACAAACTTTCATTGTTTTCATTTCAATTCGTCGATGTTACACACCCTGTCTATTTTGTCCCTGTGGAGTTGACAACCTCAATTACAGCAAAAAAAAAACAACTACGGAAATTTCAATTGTTTATATACATTTATTTCGTACATTAGATTAATAGCTCCAGTAAGTACCACTTCTAGTCGCTTTTCTACCTTATTTTTTAACGTGTCACCAAGCATGTTCTGTATATCCTGTTATTTTTTTTAGTAATTTCACAGAAATCATTACATTTAAATTAAAGCAATACTTCCCTCCAAGTGTAACGATTTTCGATTAGCTTGCAGTGGAAGCCAAAAGAAGACGTCAATGCGAGTTGAGTAACACATATTTGGGAAAGAACTTTTGAAGGAGTGAAGTAGAATGTTTGATCTAAAAATACATAACACAGAAAAGCCTCCACGTACACGTACGCGTTAGTAAGGCAAGGACCTTGCCCAGCTGAACTCTCATCTGAAAACTTTTTAAAATAACATGTAGACCCACTTCAAACAGCTGTAGGTGTAGCATGTACAAAGAAGCTGGTGGAAAACATACTTTTGGTAAAATGCTTGTTAACACCTATTACAAATACGAAAGCGCCTCTGCTACAGTGCGCTGGCAAATACGATCTACACACGGACTGATCATATTATCGGCAAACTGGTTGTCTTGTCATCTTCATTCCCGATAGATCTCATTGTGAAGCTGTGCACATTACGACTTTGAGTTGTTGATGTAGCCATGTATATGCACACTCTACATTACATTTTACATTACTGATACTCCATTCAAGCTTCTTCTCGGGAGAAGATTGATTGGAATGATCTATCAACGGAATTATAAAAGACAAAATATTTTTGTTCTTAGTGCTTGTACAACACGTACATACATTCAAATTGGTGCACATATGTAGTAGTAGTATGCATTTTTAGTAAAAATAGACTTTGAAGGCAAAGTCATGAGAGTTCAAAATCAATTGCCGAACTAACTCACGTGCAAAGGATTTTTTCCTTTAAAAAAATGATTGTAAAAGTGTAAAAAGAATGTAGAATAAACAAGAGGAGGCCGGAAAAAAGACGCAAAACCAAAGTCGAAAAATACGTTTTATTAGGATAACAACTGCATGACTGCATGTTGGAGTGGGATGACATAGTCGTCGTAACACTTTGAGAGTCACAGTCGTCATTACAGTTTATGTAGCAAGTGTTACTAATGGGATGAAGATAATGTGATTGGGATGTGTCGCAAAGTATCGATGTTGAAGGAAGGGCATTACACCGGAAACGTTTGCTATGTGTAAACTTAGCGCTTGGCTATAATCAGATTGATGCCTGTGTATGTGTGCTTGAATTCGAACGTTCCGTATATAATAAAATTCGGTGGCTGTCTGCCACCATCAGTATTAGTACCCCGCATATAGGTCGTTTATAGGAGCAGCTTTACCGCGTTAATATAAAGAATAGGATGACAAAGCGCTTCCAACCGCAACATGCCAAATGACTAGTGGAGAGGAGAGAAGAGCTTTTCAAGTCAGCATTTTTACGTGATGCTTTTTTGTACAGTTTCCAACTATCACTGTTGTAGGGGGAAGGGAAGAGGAAAGGAGCTCCAATAAATCAGGATAGAAATGAAGAAAAAAGTAGCCATATTTTCTCATTTTAAGATATTTCACTCGTTTTTTTGAAAATCCTAGAGAATTCATTCCAGTTATTACGTGATATGATGTGAGAGCAAGGAAAAATCGTCCCAAATTATGCTAAAATTACATGAGGGGAATGTGAGCCGTATATATACATATACACACCTTTTTCACGGAGTGCGACAAGCTAGTTGAATGTTATATGCTACAAAAAATGCACCAAAGGGGGCAACGGCATAAAAACGTGGAGAAGTCAAATGAGAGATAACAAAATGCCCTGCCATCCATATTCAAACATTATACGCCGTATACCGTGTGTGTGTGTGTGTGTTTGTACGTGTATATACGAAACACACAGGACAAAAAAACGAAAGGAGAGAGTTGAGAGGTAAAGAATGAAAAAGAATCAGTGCAACGAGAGTACTAGTGGTAGAGGCAGTTGTAGTAGGAGAATGAAAGGAAAGGATTCAGCAGGAGTAATAGCCACATTTCTCATTAGGAAAGGGCTCAGTGGCAGCCGTGAGTGAAAAATTATGCAAATCAAATTCAAAAGAGTCAGAAAATTATGACTCTACTCTGTACTTTTTCTTGAAGGGAAAGTAGAACTAAAAAAGTGAACCAAAGTTCAGAGAGAAAGAGTGAGGGAGATCAAGTCACATTGTGCGATATATGTACTACTACTACTCCAACGCGTACATGCATACGTATGCCATTTTGATTCAAAAGATGGTATCACGTCTATGCGCATATACATATGCAAGAAATAAAAGGAAAAAGCTGGAAAATAACGTTTCCTTCGTTTTTACAAGATTTTTTTTCTTTGGGAATGAGAGGGAGAGTAGAATTTTTTATACAACGAACTCATTCTTTTTCAAATGTATCGTTTTAAACCCAAAGGAGCTGAAACAAACAGAAAAACAGGCTCTTTTTAAGGGAAGAAAGAAACAGTGAATACATTAAAAGCTTGGCTTGTGTGTTAAAAACAAAAAAGAAACAAGATGTGAACAACGCCAAGGGTAAACTGTCAATAAACCAAAAAAGCAAAAAGAACGAAGAGAGATGTCGGCATATATGCCTATATAATAGGTATATGTGTGTATTATACATACATACATTGGGTATAATTTTATGTAGCTTGAAGCGAGCAACCGTAAAAACTAAAAAATTATAAATGCAAAAAAGTGTCTCTTTTCTCGTTTTGCTCATCATCACCACTTTTCCTTTATCTTAATCCCCCGACATCGCGTATATATATATTATACGGGTTTGAATGCGGATGCATATAATTTTATTTTATAGAGCCTCACGATCAGGGCTGTGTGTGATGATGGGGAGATGCGTGTTAGTAGTCCTTCTTTCTCAAATGTTTATAAAGGAGAGCGGAGAGACAAAGTTTGTTTAGTTTTTTATGTCTTTTTCTCACTGAATATGACTTCGTGACTTTTTGCTTGATGATCCTTGAAGCTTTTGTATTTATGTTACCATCATCATCTAATCCTTCAACGGCCCATGAATATTATAGCATTTATTTAAATATGGTGATGGACTATAGCATACTAATGCCCGGTATAATTATGAAGTAGGCGTTAGTTTTTAATTGTAGAGTGGAAAAATATTCATACATTTTATTTCCAGTGCAGTTGATTCAAACAATTCTTGAATTTGTAGTTACATGGACACACACACACAGTTCGTATCTAAAAGTGCTATCTATTTTATTCTGTTAGTGCCACCTATGTTGATAAAATGCCTACTTGTGACTTGTTTAGCAAGCAGCGACTTTTTATAAGAATGGTACAAAAAATGGAATAATTTTAACCACCACAAATTTCATATTCAGAATGAAACAACTTTTTTTTGTTTAATTTAAAATTCAACATGATTATGTATTTATTTATGCTTGGAGCCTCAAAAGTTCCGCGTTGGAGAATAATCAGTCATTTTTGATCACCATCATCGAAACTACATGGAAATGAGATGAAAAGAAGGTCCACAGCAAAAAACGCGAAATTGCAAAACCCGCTGATTACTGGCTGTTTTTCAGAAGATAATTCAGTACAACAGGAAACCAACATAAAAGTACGCAGAAATGCCCTCTGTGACAGATATATCGCAACCTCGTATTGTTTATGAATGAAGTTTTTACTATGTATTGAAATGGGAAAAATCCTGTTATTTAGCGTCAGTTTAAAAATGGTCAGCAAAAAAGGCGATTGTTATCAAGTCAATTACTCAATACGTATGTATTTAGGATAAAAAAATTTGGTAGTTTTTTAAAAATTTAATAAAAAACCAGGAGCTGGATCGGATGTTGCCAATCACATATTACTCTTTCTTAACGTCAAGTAGCACCTGGTTCTGGTTTAATCTTGCATTCGCACCTTTAAAAATTTAAACAGGTCATTTCAAACAAAAAAATTCATTTCCAATGTAAATGCTTCGGTTCAAAAAAGTTCAAATTCCACGAGTTTGTCGATACAATTGTCAGTTGGCTGGCGCGGGGCTATAGATTGTGTGCATATCATAAGAAAATAATGAAAAAAAAACTGCAAATAAAACAAAAGTTAGAACCTAAATATTCCCGTCCCAACTTGTAATCCTTGACTTGTCACTCGCTTGTGGATCTCCGCTTAATGTCCGAAATGACTCGTAATTTGGAGGTTGTAAAATTGTAGCCTCGCTTATTATGTCGTTGACACTGAGAACCATGCGGGCGACGATAACAACAAATAACAGTCTCCTAATATCTCTTCAAATAAATCGTTTGACTTCCTCAACGAGTGTCTCATTCTCACCTTTCAACAGATGACAAATTTTTGCTGTTTGCGTGGCACGGGTATGCATGATAACTAGCCAAGAACACTACAATTCACGCATGACCAACCATTAATCAACACTTGTTCAATTAATTTTTTAGCAACATCACATATTTGCATGAGGTGAACCAGTTGTCAATACATTTTTCAGGAACAAAAAGGTAAAGTAATCAATCCTTGGTTAATTATAACACTCGAATAAATTTATATGCAACCCACACGTCTTCATTATGATGCAAAGAGACACAACCGGTCAATATTTTGCTAAAATAGTAGGTATTGCACATTAACTATGCATCCATATTGTCACTTAAAATTTAGGCCTCGCGGTTCAAATCTCTAGCATTGGATGAGGTGGATAACTTTGCACCATGACATGGAAGAAACCATGTGAAAAGATACGCAATGTTAGCGTTGTGCATGCTTAAAAATAGTCTTTTCACGACAGTAGCAAGTAGCACGCAAGAGACGAGGCACACCAGAGGAGAACCAAGAGAAAGACCGATAATGCCTCGAAGAGCAATTTAGTAGCAACCAAGGCAAGGGTAGCTTTGAGGTTGAGGGTAACCGCAGCCAAACATAGTTGCTGTTCGTTAAATCCACCACCACAACTACCACTCACTTGCCCCATCCATTTCCTTTTCGTATACAAGGTATCACTCACTTTCATCACTACTGCAGCTGGAGAATGCATTAAACCGCAAGTATATATTATAATGCATTGCACCGTTTAAATACACTACTACTAACTAGTACTAGTACATTTACTAAAACACAGCTTTACATGCACTTTTCGAGAACTACACACGCTTCCACTGTATTTCCAGGAACAGCGTGGTAAAAGTAAATCCAAATGCCGGTTATAATAAGTTGTGATGTTTGACAAGACTAATAATTTTCATATTAATGTTAAAGATAGCACACTAAACTCGACATGAAAATATTACGACGACGGGTGTTATTTTTTTCTCTCTTGAAAATGCGTTTAATAACAACTACTACTGCTGGCAAACAAAGGAAAAATATCACTTCAAGTGACTATCTGTGTGTATATGTGTAGTAGTTTTTTTACAAGCTGTGGCATTGATGCAAAAAATGCATGCATGCACAATATTGTTGTAAAATCAAGTCTGAGCCGAAATTGGCACTGGCACAAGTGTAAAGAAAAGTTGCATCTTGTGTTGTTTTCTTCGTAATCTAGAGTAAAAACTGACATGCAGTGATCCAAAATAAATTTACATATATATCAGCTCACGTTTGAATGTACCTCATCGTCACCTATATTTACCGTATTAAGACGACATACGTATGTATATATGCTTACACACACCAATATACACGTTCAAAGATGATATTTCACAATGTTCTTCTTGTCTATAAATATATGGGCAATATACATGACGCTTCACCTTAGTCAGTAGTGACGACGACGATGATAGTAATCAGTTGATCCGCGTACTGGTGTTCGTGTTCTTAGAAGTTCAACTTCGTACTGGCTCTGATTGTAAAAATGTTTTGCATATAAATATAGCACTTTTCTTACTCTTATTAGTATAACTGAATTACTCCTACCATAACAAATTACGTGTTTTCTCTATGAGTCTTGCAGTTCTTAACATTTCTGTAGAACGTATGTGTAGTGCAGGGAGGGAGCACTAAATCTTGTGCTCGCAGTATTGACTGTTGTTATGAAGCTCCAACTTTTACAACTCTCCCACTACTAATACCACAACTGCTCCTATAATAACTGCTTGCCGCACTTTAGTATAGACACAAACAAACAATATAAAAGAAGTCAGATAGGGAAAAAATCATGGCTGAAATAACAACACCGTCAGCGGCAGCAGCACCAGCGTGAACAACAACGAAGAAAAGTGGAAAAAGAAGGATTCGCAAACAGACTGAGCAGAAATGTGCATTAAACAATCCTTTTCAACGACTATAATGGCAAAAAAGTATAGAGATAAATGCTTGCATGGTTGCATGCATGCAAGCAAGAGAGCATGCATGTGAACAAGGCGCAGTAGGATGATGATGATGATGATGATATTGGATTATTGTATGAGGTATTATAGGCACGTATGTATGTACATACATACATAAGTGTAAAGTAGAATCTGTTGTGAGGAGTAAAATGCACTGTTACAATTGAAAAAATCTGAGCTTTTATATACGACTTGATTATTATGTTGTGTACACAAACGAATGTGTATATAACGCATAATCAAGTTGGGATGATGCTGTATAGATAGATTGTCTATTATAATGACGCTACGGCCAACAAGTCATTTGACTAAACTGGTCTTCTTCTTCCCAAATGTGGAAGCCCGCATCATTGTGCACACCACTGACTGTGCATCAGTTCAGGCGTCAGTCAACAGGCTGTTGTTGTCCCACTACTACCAGCCAGCCACAGCAGCAGAGCAACTTGATTCCATCGTGGTTGTTGTCGTAAATCTGAAAGAATGCAAAACTTGCGAATTCCCTAATGCAGTTCCAAAAGGCAGAAAGAAGTCGACGAAACAAATCCGTTGATTTTGACTGACTGACTTGCTCTGGGAGAGCTGAGGCAAGTTGGACCAGCCAAGAAAACTAACGAAACGACATGAAATTAAACTGACTCTGATTGTGAGTTAAGGGCATAAAGGATGATATTGCTTTTTAAATGCTGTCAAAGAATGGCTCTGAGCATTTTTATGATTCCTCGGAGCAGTGTCCAAATTAAAAGTACATTATTATGATATATTGTAAAATCTCTGTTTGTTATTACCATTGGTGGGGTTGGTGTTACGGCTGCAGTTTTGCTGCTTTTCTTCTTCTTCGTCTTGGCATGACCAAATAGGTAATGTGTGTAACCTGCTATGACAGGGGATTAGAAGACGAATTGACGTCCACCAAACTTGTCCAAGATAGATGAAACAAGCTTTTGAACAGTGAAGCAGAATAAAAAAAATGCATCACCAAAAGCAAGCAAAGTAACCAAGACCAAACGATGCACCACCACTCGCTGGGCAAAGTGTACTTGTGTGAAATTACTTTTCAGCTAACGATATGAAAATTGCAAATAATGCAGACAGAACATTTTGAATTGACAAAAAGAGAAATAATGTCATTACTGCTGCATTTTGTGCAAACGAAGATATCCTTATACATACATAATCACTTATGCATATCAGAGACAGTCGCATTTGCTTATGGATGTCACATAATCAGCAAAGTACTCTTTGATAAGAATGTACGTACACTTGCTATTGCTGTATACACTATAACTTGTATACATCCATAATATCCCCAAGAAGATGCAGTTCAACCGTTTGTTGTCGTCTGCTGTCCAATGAAGTCAAACCAGATTTTGATGTAGTGCATATAAAAATCGTTGTCATCATCATCCTCATCCTCATTAGATACCTACACGCATCTCGCAAAAATCTGCAATCTCTCACCAGAGCTAGTACACACACACAGAGACAGGAAAGTCGAATACAGACCTGTTTAATGAGGAGGAAAACTGTAAAAGCAAAAGATAGTCATTTAATACAGTCGCTGATAAAGCTGCGTCAACTGTATCCAAATTCTCCTTCCACCATGAACTACCATCGCACAATCACACACACTACTCTTGTCTTTAATACTAGCCCTACTGCATCTTTAATGCAAACAGAAAAAAATCTTGTTGGGTGTTGTGATGGATTAGTGGGAGCGATGTTATCTATACATACATATTATCTCCGCATCTCAAAATCCCATTGCCATTATAGTTATGTAAAATGTGTTTTTAACGCTAAACCACGCCAAATCATTGATGCATCACTGCGCATCTTTGTCTGCTACCCCCTCCACCACACCATCCTCTACAAAAACTAACAGTGTCTTTGCCAAGAAAAAATAATTTTGAAAAAATCTACTTTTAATCAGACGTCGGAGAATCGGATGCATTACACATGTCATGTGTGTGTGCACAAATCTTTAATTGCATCCTTGTCGCACATTATGTCTTTCTACTTTACAAAGATTGTCGCAGTAGTCGTTCCCACTTAAGATTCCAGGGCCAAAATTGTACTTTCAAATGCAAAGTTGTCTCGGCATGCTTTCTTATTATTATGGATTAGATGTTAAGCAGGTATGCATGCACTATGTATACAAGCACATTTTTTAATGTACATTTTGCAATTAACTATAGAGTTTTCTCGGTACTGAATACTAAATATATGGATACTTTATCATTTCATCAAGGCTATAACATGCATGCATTTACTCATGTTGATTTAAATAAATAAATGAGAGGTGAAATCCACTAAGCAATAAGCGGTATATTACTCTCGCGCTCTTTGATTCCGTCATTTCACCCAAGAGCTAAAGTTACGATTTTGCAACAACAAGGAAAAGGTTGAGTGCATAATATGAAGAGTGGATTTCAGCGGAGAAAAGATGATTGTATAACTTCTTACTCTACAATTCCCCAAGTTTTTTTTTCAGCCTATCCCATCTGAACATCACACATGTTGATGCGGAAAAAAAGATATTTTAGAGGAGATAAGGAGTGGAACAAGAAAATGACATACTTACACAGACATACCATCACCATTTTCGTTTTGGAAGGTTAAGTTAATGCATACAGGATGAAAAATGCAAGAATTTGATATGCAGTGCAAAATGGGCACATCACAGACATTAATCTTTTAAGTTTAGTTGGCATTATTTTTTCAAAATGTTGCATTTTCAGACTAAACATGTATTACGACGGTGCATTATAAACACGTGATTACCTTCTTAATTTGCAATTCACACTTTTCATGTCAAATCAATTCAAATTTTCACTACTCTTTGGATCATCTTAAAATTAACATAAAAATGTTTTTTCATTAATAAAAAATCATCTATCTAAACTGCTTAAATCCTTTCCTGCATTTTTTAAGCAAATATGATCAGTAGATTTCAATATAGCAGTGAAACATATCTACATGAATTCTGATATGAAGTACGCAAAGCGTTTCGAATAATTTCGTTTTATTGATCTGAAACGTGAGAACTTAGCTTGGGTGGGTTTTCCTTTCAGTTCAAAGTTCGATTACGGATAAAGAATTGGGAAAGCGTTCGCGCAACACATCTCGTCGTATTTGTATCTGTTTGCCACTGTTCCGAGGTCACGTTAGATCATACTGTGTTGCAGGTACAAGTTCAAGTACAATATCTGCCATGAATCACACGCAGGAAAGGTGGATAGTCAGTCATTCTATCACTCACTCGTTCAGTCGTGCATAGATCATGTCATGAATAAAATCCTTTTGTGCACAAAATTGCCTTTTATACCACTTACTTCATTAAACAGTGAGGAGCACATATACAAATATCATTTGTCATGAAACAGAAAAGGAAGATCTATCAAAATGCATCCACTAGACGTACACACATCACATCCGTAGATAAGACCCAGAGAGAAGGCCTTGAGAAGCAGCCAACAACTTCTTTGCAAACAACAGCAGCAACTCTGGCACTATAGCATCATAGCACCATGTTATCCGCATTAAAATTGCCTGTGCATTTACGAATGTCAAAGTTAAAGAACTTGTCTCATTTAGAATGCACTTTTCTATCTAAATCTTACACTGGCCTATTCTAACTTGAACACTTTACAATACGTGTAATGACCATCGTCTGAAAAAAATGCGACGATGGTCCACATATCATATTTTTGCTTATACAAGTTCCTAGCAAGTCAAGAGATATGTGTGATTTTTGTGCTTGCTCAAGCTTATTTTTCTCCTTTCGAAATTTCACGTTGATAAATATTTATCTTAATGCATTCAACCAAGAAAGAGACGAACTGACGGAGCAGTACATTGTATGGTGTCATATTTTACACACCCGTCTCCCAGTATCAGTCTATGCACATCTTATAAATTTATACAGCCTCCATTCATGTGTCATCATAACCATGCAAATGTGTGAGGTATGCAATTTATTACAGAATAAAAATACAAAACCCTAATAGCTTGCCTTAAACGCTAATGTGAATTTACTGCAGCCAATACAACTAGTACTACTGTTGGGCCCCCCGTCCTATTTTAGAGCTTAGTTCACTTGACAAACACAACCATGATATAATGATGAAGGAGATGGGCATCAATGAATATTATATGCTATTTATTTGAATATTTTCCAACTCCGAGGTTTTCGATAATTTACAAGTAAATACCATGCATATTTCCTTATACACACATGCACATGTTCAACTGGCCATTATTTTTTATTAGTTTTCCTCAACGTCTGTAGAAGACATGTTTACATTTTTATTAGTTTACAACAACATGAATTGATAAGATATAGCCTGAATAAAATCCAGCAAGGACATCGAGACAATATCTGAACGCAGTGTGGCATATGAACGGGAGAGATAGTGAATGAAATCGAATTAAAGTGTATACAACGATAAGGCATCAAAATTATGAGAATATCCAGGCATTCGTGATTTGATGTTGATTCAGTGAAATGGTCTATTGAGCCAAACAAATATATTAATTGCAGGTGTAAATTATTTTGCATATAATTGTAGTGTAAAAAGTTATTTAAATGCCGGTTGTACTTGTGCACGCGGGGTGCTGCTTTATATAATTTCCTCGTTTACGTGATTCATCGCCATCATCATCATCATCATCTATGAATGTGTGTTTACTGTTTACTTTGACAAGCTCAAACTCAATTCAATTATCTCTTCATCATCATCATCACCCATGTTCCCCATCACATGTTTACTAAAACACTATCACTGCATATTATATTATGATGCAAGTTTGGTGTTTACTTTAGATACCACCACTACTAATAATGGATTGCATCTTTTTTTATCTAGTCGGAAATATTTTTGATTTCAATTTGGTCGAACAAACAAGTTTTGCCAAGTAGACTTTAAACGGATATACAAAAAACAAACAACCAACAAAGAACATACTTATGGCTGTGATTTAACGTTTATTCGAGTTATCTGGTCATAAATTAATAATTTTCTCATTGATGAGGCTCCTTTCCTTGATTCCTGATTATTATTAGAAGTCGAACAATGGACGTTTGTACAGTTTTTGCCCTTAAAGCAAAAATATTTTGCTGTTCACGAACAACCTGTACGTACGTGGAAATGGTAGAGAATTTGCTTTTTTCTTGCAGCTAGTTCACCAAGTATAAGTAAACTATGCATTAACTAACGATAACTACCTGACCAGAGTACATATTGCCAACTGCTGCTGACGTCTGTGAAACAGCACCAGAAAACAATGAAAATTGTGCAGTTTGAGTACACCTAAATACACTATTTATTTCTTGTATTTGTGTATTTAGACGGCAATCATAATCATCATCATGGAACATAACAGGAGAATTGTGGTATTTTCAGGTGCAATTTTCCATCATGCTTGTAGCAATTTTTTTAATAGTTTACTCATACACTACCGACAGCCGACAACATACTACCATCAACAAGAAAATGGATAAAAGCAAACAGAAGAAATTGTACAACAGCAGCTTGACCACAACAACGCCAAGTTGCACTGGTACAAGTTGCAGTCGTGCGCATAGTTTTGATGAGTTCATTTTCCAAATATCGCGTATACACCTGAATAGCAGAAAATAAACCTAGTCGAGGTCAACTTATAATATGGCTCATTTATAAGAGACTTGTCGGATATAAATCTTCATGAGTCATAGACACTCATCATCACCGCTGTTTATTATAACAATGATGATTGCCGCATACTTACCAGCACTTAAGAACTAGTTAAGCCTTGTAATCAAAGGGCTAACTCAAACTTAGGAAAAAATTCGCACGCTTATTCTCAGTGAGAACAACGTTCACATCCAGTTTTGCTCGTGTTTTGTTGCCGTTCTGGTCATCATACGCCATTATGATGATGGCATCACACAGTTTGCTACAGCCAACTTCCGATGTTGGCATCTAAGGCAAAGTTCGTTTAATGGAAAACATGGGAAATTCGAAAGTAATGTTTGTTCAAGATTTCTCAAAGGCTAGACTGTAGAAGTCAACACAATAACACAAGAGGAGTGGTATTTGGTGTTGTGGTAAATAACCGTGTGTTATAGTGTGTTTACAGACGAGGCGGTGTGTTGATTTTGTAAATAAATACACAACAAAATGCAATCGCCATATTGTTTGTCAGGACAGTGTCCATTTTATTTATGAAGAAGAAAAAGTTTTCCAACATGCCGTTGTTTTGTTCTTTTTTGTACGTATAAACGAGCGAGATTAAAGTAATGCTAACAATAACATGAAGAACAAATTGCGTAACGTAAAAATCAAGGCTACACTCTAAGAATTATGATTGCAAACAATTGAACAATTTACAAGAGTTTTTGTGTGATTGACAGAGCACTTTCCGAGCAAGTTCTCAAGAGGCCGAGTAGTGCTTTGCCGAGTGTTCATACGCATAGGGTGGGTAGATTGGGTAGTGCCTAAATGGTCTAATTGAAGCGGACGCTGTACTATAATTTGAATAGGTACTCAAGAAATCGATTATCTTCTAAGATTATTTCACCAGCAAAAGAACCTCACAAAGAGTTGCTGTAGTGTGTTAATCATGAGTAAGTTAGCCATCAAAACTACCACACACAGGAATCAACAATTTTAATAATCAACAGTGTTTAAACAACGGCG
This sequence comes from Callyntrura guangdongensis, assembly GCA_027744295.1. Lineage (NCBI taxonomy): Eukaryota > Metazoa > Arthropoda > Collembola > Entomobryomorpha > Paronellidae > Callyntrura > Callyntrura guangdongensis. The sequence goes on from JAHZNB010004797.1 coordinate 20,246, forward strand.
CTGTCCGTTGAATAATATTTTCCGACAGAATTTTACCCCAGCACTTCATTATTCATCAACGTCCAGCAACATTTTGATTTTTATCTTGCTCGAATTATGAAAATTTATAATATGAAAGCACACTAAAGGAACCCCATTTTTCCCTAACGTAAGAATACTTGCTACTAGAACGTATTAGCAATAAAAGAAGTACACAATGTGGGTTGCCAGTGTTTAAACTCCTTTTATCCATGTGTCTTATCTTGACACGACGAGGGAAGCTACACGTCAGACTGAAAGTCAAAGTCAGGTATGATGACGTCGTAGGTGTGGTAGCTTAAGAGGAAGAATAAAGCATTCACTCAGCAATACAACATGTTGGTGGCGAGTTGGGAAAGGAGAGAGAGAGAGATGGATATATACTTCAGCAATGTATCATCACCGTCTTTCCAAAACACATAATCTGATTATCATCCACTCATCTCGTAATGTTTGTCGCAGCATGTTACATGGGGATTTTTTGTCAACGACACCTCAACGGAACGGTGGTCAATCTCAGCCTTTAAAATATTTTTTCTTTGAAAAAGTACTTTCACGTCACAACTAACTGGCTTGGTTTTTAAGGTAACCCATATGTGAATATTTAGACGCAGTAGGTGATGCAAGACACAGACGAAAAAAAAAGTTACTCGAGACGGGAGAAAGAGGTTGTGGGTGCGTATTATTATTATTATGCAAAAGATATAACTACAGGGCATCACATCAACCTGCTTATCATCCCTGTCTTAACTCTTCGTATTACTTGCACCTATCCGTAGCAGTTAAAATTATATAATATAATAAATACATATACTTACACACCTATATAATATCAAATGCCATCAACCATTTATATGTATGCGAGAGAAACGTAAGAAGAAGAAATTTATATGCACAGAGAAATAATGCAAACCGAGTTTTGTTTTACAGTAAAAAAAAGTTCTTTGTAAATTTAGTGTGGTGCACCCGTACGGCTGACCAAACACGCCAGGTCCAAATTTGTATTTCAAAATTACACCTCACTCCCTTATGACCATCATCATAATCAGCAGTAGCAGAAAATACCTGCGCTAACGAAATGGTAATAACAATAATAACAGCAAAGTGTGCAAGAAGGAGGAGGAGGGAGAAACAGGAATCGCATGGTCTGGTCACATACTCGAGGAGTACCTTGAGGAAGGTTGTTGTTTCACATGCCAAAAAATGTAAGCAAAGTTGTCTAGGAAAGGGGAAAAAATTGTGCATCCTATTACATTCGAGGGGTTACCTACACGGAGAAGAAAGGGTTGAGGTGTGTGCACACTGCACGCCTTCCTGCTTAATGTCAATAATTCTCTTCTTACGAGACACTGCCCGCAATTCTGTACTTTCTTATAAGGCATTTCGTCCTGATTTCAATTCGGCTACACAAAATTTATCCGACATGTAAAAAAGTTTTAAAGCAGTTAACACAATGTTTTATGATGTTGCTGTTGCACTTTTATGCACGTTGCATTTTACCAGTTGGGTCTTGTGATGATCATTTAAATGAATGCAGTATAATGCAGTCACACCACCACCATCACAGTAGTCAGAAGAAAAACAAGCCTGTAAATTCTGGTATTTTTTATCTTGAACATGCAACGATCATCGTATTTTTATCTTTATCTACCATAATATTGTATTGTTATTGTAATGTGACATCAATACTGCATTTTCCATGCTTAGGTAAAGCTGTTCTATCATTTTGGGCGACAAAAAAATCATTATGACTGTTGAGGTAGATACAGATCTGCAAAATGAAGTTGGCCACAAGAGAGAGAGAGAGAGATGCTACACAACAAAGAGAGGGACCAGTTAAGTCAGATGGAGTCACGTATACACCTTGATGATGAAGAAAACAAATGCCTACAAACTTGGTAGTAAAAATATCTGCGTGATATGTTTATCTATCCTGTGTCAACTTGATTATCCAAAGACCTAAGGAAAAACACTCAGCAATTCGACTACAAATTTATTAACAGCTTCAAATCAACTGCGGTGTGGTGGTGGTGACCCTGAAGAGGATAAAATTTTGACAACCAAGTCCTGACTTCTTTTTACTGTCTCAATTCAATCACTTCGCTCTCTCCACCTTTGTATTGATTCTGATGGGACAAACATTAATTCTAATATATATAGTAGCGATTCTCATTATTTTTATCCTGATTGTAAGTTTCAAAACTTGTTCAAAAATATCTTAATAAAATTATCCGTGGCCTTAATGGTGATGTCTTGATTGGATTGGAGTGCATATAAATTGGAAGCTGCTATGAATAATAGTTGTTGTATGTTAGGCATGAAACAAAACAATGAACGGTCATGTAAAAGTCAGTTAAAGGGTTGATTGGATCACACCACTAACACCATCATCATCATCAGCAGCAACAGCGCACAACAAGTATTCTGTACATTAAATTATGCAGGATTCCCTGTTGTTCAATACAAAAAATACGGAAAGGTTTGTCGGTTTGCATGTAGCTTAAAAACTAGGGTTTCTTTCTTCTGTGTGCTTGGTTTACAAAAGTCCTTTTCTTTTTTGTCGCATAAACGAACAAACGACGTCTCTCTCGTGTCTCATCGTGATGATGATGATGATGATGATAATGTTCACCCAGAAAAAGAGTAACAATAAAAAAGAAAGGACACAAGACACAACAAGCCAGCAAGCAGCACATTATTTTTATTGCTGTTAATATGTTTGCAGGCTTATGACAGCAGCAGCAGTGAACACCTTTTTTTCGTTTGAGTTTGTTCATTAACCACTATAATAGCCTTTTCTGACCAAGCAGGCCTCATCAAGATTACAATATGGTAATATTATATATTTTTCTTCACTCTTCCTGTTTCGTTGCACATGCAGTTTGAAATGCAACGCGTCATTCGCGTCGCTTTATTCTGAAAAAGTTTTACAATCGTCCAAAGAGCATTAACAACGGCACACAGCAGACGCAGGAGAGGTTAATATGGGCACAAGTGTCTGCTGAAGGCAAGGCGGTAGTGGGATCTTTACACATGTTGAATACAGGTTAAAATACCTATAATTACATTTCTTGAATCCACTTGTACTGGATCTTACATAAAATAATGAGAAGTAATGAAAATGAGCACTCAATTTTTTTCTCTCGTACAAACACAGGATTCTGACTCTGACATGGTGCGGCAGTGCGGTGCATGATATCATGTCGATGTGCGTAGGCATATAAAATATACATAAACGTTGTATTTATACTGGCTTCATTGCGATAACAATTTGTCTGGCAATGATAGCCATGCCATGCCCTACACAACTTTAGATAACCTAATGTCTCTTTTTTACGTCTGTTTTACTACGAAACTTGTACATCCTTCTTGTTTTGTACAACGTATGTCTGCCTCTCAGAGTAATACAGACTTACCTAAATAAGTGAATACCGTCTCGCTGCGTCTGGCGTGGCTGACTGGAGACCTTTGTTTATACAATACTAATATTACTATTACATTACTTACTTACTTGATAAATAAAAAGTGCCTTTTATAAAGAGGAAACACTTGGTAATTTAAAAAAACAAAGTACATTGAAATAAAATGTTACTTTCTGATCATGTGAATATTAGCATAAGAAATGACCAAATGACAATATATACCTACTTCTACGATGTAATTTTTTACAATTAAGTTACAATGCTGCTGCCCCAATTTCAGTGTGTCAGTTGTAAAAAGACGGCAATAGGTATGAATTTCATGAAAACGGAAAAAATGGTGTTGTCTTGAAAAGCAGTAGTGGTAATAGAGTAATAATAATAATCGCCACAGATAGTAATGGTCTTGTTGTGTTAAAGCTCTGCGGTGTCATCTCCACCAACAAATAACAGATTGACATAAGCAGTGATAGCCATAACTATGTTTTTACTGGATTCTCGAATACGCATAAAAAAATTTGCTGCTTGGTACATCTTCGGGTAGCAGCCGATGAAACGTTGGGAGGGAATAGATGTTTGGTTGGACACAATACATTATCAATTATTTTGGTTTGACTTTTCAAGAAGAAGAGTCAAGTTGTATCTGTGTACCATGTGATAATATGAATGTAAATAATCTCATATCTCCTCATTTCGAGTAGTGAATATATAACCGAGCCAATACGTGATCCTCAAAACCACACACTGTTTCTTGCGTCATTATCATGATTGTTATTCTTGTTGTTCCATTTCAATTTAATCTAGAGATTTTTTGAGCGGCCTACCGCATCGACTTTGTTTTGCTACTTATCCCACAACCTACGCACGATTTTGTTTCTTGTAGAGTGACTGCATGACCGCATAAATAGCAAAAGACAATCTACGATTTTCATCAGTTGATTAAAGTCCAGACAACGTAACCCATTTTAATAGTTTCAATGTTGGGTTAGTCCTATCTGAAATTAGTCATGCATCTTTAAATAGTACAACATCTTTTGAAAAATTAGTCCCGTCTCGTTTTCCTCGTCGGTTTGATTTAAATAGCTTCTCTGTACCGAAGAAAAATAAGTTACCATACTTTACAATATGAACAGACAAAAGCGGCTGCTGCCACCGCCTGAACAAACTTCCTTCATTTACAATTTTGTCTTTTCTGCCGAACATCATAAATCAATGTCCAATTGGGAGAGAACAAATCACTTGAAGCAACAGTAGTGTAGCTGTTTTAAACTTGGTTACGAAACAAAGTTAATTTATTTGAATTAAACTGGACAAAAACGTGTACCTATAAAGTATCATGGTCAATGGTCAAATAATTCGATAAATTATACTTGACCACATATATGCATGCTATGCCTCCACTATACATGCCCACCTAAACTGGCAAGTATAAGTATATAAGTTTGAAGCCCAAGACAGTAACAAATTACCAAATTTCGCTATCAGTTTGATTACCAAATATCATTTAAATTTAAAACCAAGTTTCTCAACGGGAAAAAATATGATATCAAAAACATCCTTGTTAGAGGTCAAGAAGTTCTGTATAATAATTAGGCATTTACTCTGAACAAAAATTAATTTATGAAATATACAGTTCATTACGAAAGCACACAAAAAATCTTGCCACTGACTTTCTTTGCTAATGTTCACCACCACGCACCTTCACCTTCCTTGTATTTAGACTGCAATAAACATTTTCTTTTCTCTTGGTGGTGCACCTTCCATCAATTAAGAAAAGTTCAAGTACAAAGGCATTAATCACTCTTGCTAGAAGGGTGAATTGTGAATTTTCTCAAGTAAGTTAAATGACTTTAGACAATATCGAATGCCTTATTAGAGAATATACTTCAGTTTGACTTAAGGTTTTCAGGAGGTATGCTGGACCCTTGGAAAATGATAAGCAGAGATAAAAAACAAGTTCATGTAACTAAAACACCTTGAATGAATGATTCCATGACTAATGCTCCTCAGTAGAAATTCATCAGATACGGATCGACTTCTCAGCTAGTATGCAACACTGGAACCGTACATCATAATATTATCTTGCGTACGCATTCTCACTCATTGTCAGTACCTGGGTATATTTTATTTTTTTCATCTGATCGTTGTCGTCGTCGTGAACTTATTTTAATGCTTTATGTGCTACTACTTTGATAACAACACGAAGCTTTTTTGCTTCTTCACTTGTCCAAGTTAAAATTTATTTTCATCTGATTTCTTATTCGTCTCTTTTCATTTTATGCATTTAATATCAGTTTCGTTCGTCGGTCCGGTCGGCTGGTTTATCACTCAGCCAGACAGTGAGTTGTTTTTCATACATTATGCTTTTAGCATTCACCCATAAAGATTTAACAATATGACGATGATGATGAGTTTATGGTGTTTGTTCAATCATCTATATACAAGACGCAGACTTCTACAAGTCTTCTACAGCTACTGTAATTGTGTAAGAAGAAATGGACGAGTGTGAAAATACAAGACATCAGTGTAATTTATTGCTCTCCATCTCCGTTCAGAATTTTCATCCTTTCTCGTCTGTACGCTTTTTATAAACAAACACCTTTTACTTCGTTTTTTTGGCTCGGTTGTTACCTTGTTTGTACTACTAATAGTGCTCCTGTCTGTCATGTCTGATTACAAGGAAATCTTTGAGCTGCCGACCAACCATGAATCCGACATGGAAAAGGAAAGTTTGTATATAAAAATTAAAAACGAGACCCATCGAGAGTTTATGCGGATCACCAATCAAATTGTGTTTTTTTTTCTTTACAGGAGCGGATATCGAAAATGATTTAAAATTGCTCAAGGTGTCACGTATTAATTTTTTTCTTCTTCTTCTTTCCCACTTACACTACACATATTTGGCGCTTTGCTGCTGTTGCGACCTGGAAGTATGGTCATTAAGCCGACGGCGTGTACATGGCACTGTACAACGAGTAATGTCTCACCTGAATACAATGATATGCTTTTAGCAAACATATTTTATCCGGTAATGGATCTGATTGTTGGAAAATTATGTCCATTTGGGAGCTTATTGAATACTTTCAAGAATACGTGATTAACGTGATAGTGATACCGTGTGTTTGCATGGAACAACAAGCCAGAGAGTGCCGAGTGCCGGTAGCAGCAGCAGTAGTATACTTGTTACGTGTGGATTTATGTACGTCTATGTACAAACATGTGCTTGTGTGTCTGCACAATACAAATACTCACATGTCTGTAGCTCACAAAGCGCACAAAAAATACCATAAATGTTGTTGTAGGAATGCCCATATGTGTGAATACGCATACACACGTTTGGAAAAAGTACATACAGCAAGGTGTGTGCTCACCATATAATTCTGGCGATAATATCTAATAGATTATCTTAATTGGACAACATTCTTAATTACTTCAGCCAATGGCAGTGAAAATGATACTAAAAAAGAAGAGGTGCAATGTTAGAACAACTTTCGAGCTAATAATTACAGTAATTCTTTCCTATTCATTGTACGGACAAAGCATAATAATATTGTTACCATTTCTTCTCCCTCGTTGAGTATCCAGTAATATTATTGTGGTAACTCGGTTGTTTGTATGAGTGTAGTAATGAGTATGAATCTTTTTTTGAAAGAAAACAATAACATATCCTTCATGCCTATTTAATGTTTCCAGTTTGTTTGATTTTCTAATTACTATTCGTAGATTGTGCCACACTAAAAGTTGAAATTGTCTCCCTATCTTCACAAAACACAGCAACAGCAGCACATACATTATTGTTGTTGTTATTATTATTATGCAAGGTAATGCATTTTTAAAACTTCCGGTGCAGTTCAAGTACGCCTAGTATTTAACTACTGCGCCTCATCATGGCAATTCACACTTGTAAAAGCCTTAAGATGAAACTTGGAAAAATGCTTATGATCCGGATGCGTTTTCAATGCAAACATGTATAATATGAACATAAATAAATAAACAAATAAAAACAAGGCAGTCTACACAGAATAAATTGTACGCCTTATTACTAGAAAACTAAACGCAAGTAAATTGGAAGCTATATATACGATACTGACCACAGAACCGATGATGATGTGAAGGTGCCAGTTCCAGCATTCCTTGAGAGTACGCTCATTAGGATGAAACGCATTCCTTGTCGACTGCTGCTATAAAGGTCGTAAAGTAAATTGACGAAGGGAAAAAGAAGAATAAAAATTCACGTCAGGCGAAAAAGTTTTTTTGTAAGGATACTGCTGCCTAACTGTTGTCGGTAACACTATAACCTACCTACAGACCAACAACATCTTTTAATATTCAACATTGAGCTAGCCCAAGCGTTACAAATATCATAACCGCAACAGCATCTCCGGCTGCTGCTGCTGCTTATACAAATTTTATTCAAAGTCCACGTTTACGGATAGAAAGTATAAAGTAGTTGGTAGTGGCCAGTGGTAATAATAGTAATAATAATAATAACGAAACTGTGATATCATCAGGCGACTACAGTTACAGTTGCCTTTTGTAATAAAAGGAAAGGCAACAAAAAGTTTGTTTTTAAAGAAAGACGTAAACTTATATATAAAATGTTCCTCTCACGTGAACATCCGAAGAAAAAAAATTTCCTCACAGACCAGATGAACGACAAGCTATTGAATCAATAGTGTTTACAGACAAAACTGACACAGGAAAAAATGAGTCAGTGATACTTCATTACTAATTACTCGTTCTTATTATTATAGTTGTTATCAACATCACAGCCTAAAAGATCTACAATAGATGGTTATCAATGGATAATAATAATTTTTAAGATTTTCTTTGCTTTACCTATAAAAATTTGTTTCAAGAATATAATGGTGAAAAATAATTAGGTGCGTGTATAGTATCTAATATTTCCTTCCAGAATACGTACAACGATGAACAGCGGTGATAAAGAACTATAAAAAACAAGCTGTGGTTATAAATGTAGAGAGATACATAATTTATTGTAATTTGCAGAACTTCCTATAGCGTAGCTATTGCTGAACTTTTGGTAGCAGGCGAGAGTTATGAAGAACTCGGAGTATTTTATGTATAATAGGAACTTTTTTTAATAAATACAGTTTATCACATGAATATCAGTATTAACAGTAAAATTTCTCTGCTGTTAAAGTCTTTTTATTACATTTTGGCAACTGTCGAAGATAACCAAGTAGGATACAACGTTTGTATATATTATTGTGGCACCACAAGAATTGAGATGGAAGATGATGATGAAAGAGGTGGAAAGATGAGTATTTTTTTATAGTTCATGTTTCTCCGTCATCTACGCTCTTTTAAATTAAAAAAAGAATCTGTTTTTATGGAAGTGATAATAGGAAAACTTTTTGTAACTATTTGACTTTGAATCAGCTTCCGTGCTGCTCGTGCAAAAAAAAACACGGCAGCACCAACAGTGTAGGACTTGATTTAGCCTGCCGAAAATTTACTGGAGTGCTCGAGATGACGTCGATAACTGTGTGAAATGTTA
>JAHZNB010004798.1:0-18249 GCA_027744295.1 Callyntrura guangdongensis
GTAATGTTTACACGTACCGAGACAAAATGTAGAGGCTCACGGCACACAGAAAATATTCTGCATGCTTGAGAAGCTGCACTCGTCAATCGTCTAGGCTCCAAATAGAGTATAAGATAGTTGGCATTACCATTCACCAGGCTAGATTCCTACTCCTACAATGTGTTGACCACTGACAAATAAATAATAATACGAAAAAGGAGCTCTACACATGCACAAAAAATCAGTAGAAATTTACAGGAAAGTGCAACTTTACGACTAATACCTCCCAACAGAGACATGTTCCGTGAAGGCTATATGGGAAAAAGGAACAGATTGTTCGTGATGTGAATGTGACAAGGATTGTGTGAAGAGATTTTCTATTTCATGTAGATCCAGTCTTATTACTCTTCATTTTGTTAAAGCTGAAGGCACATACCCATGCTACAGTGTAGAACGACTAGAACAAGTGTGCTTAAGAATCCATTCAACTAGGAATACACGTTATATATTGGGTGAGAGTGAAAGCATGGGCTATATTTCTTTGGAATTGAAACGCCTCCAAACAGCGAAGAAGGAACAGTATTAGCATTAGCAAAACCGTAGAGAATGGAATGAATGCAGAAGTGACAAATGGTTGTAGATTTAGAATGGCAATCAAGAAAGGATTTACTTGTGGTCAACTTGTTCCAACAGCACACATCTTGACATTTTGAAGCAAGTTTATTTATATTGCCAGCAGGATAGAAAAGGAAGGAGAAAAGGGCAACGGCGAGAAAATCGCGCTAAGTAAAGGAAAAAGTAATGGTCGAGATCTTTATGAATTGAGCCGCAGTCGTTCGTATTTACACAATTCACTTGCTTCTACTTTTACGAAAATAAAAACTGAATAAATCAAGCAAGGATGGGAATAGTGGACTGATGGTGTACAACACGATAACTGATCGTTAAAATGTGATAACAACATACTATGCTAACTACGGGTATCATTGATACAAAATGAGAGGCACGTGGTAAAATATTTACATTCTACTCTATACTTACATTTCTGTGACATGTTGAATTACTGGGGACTTCTATGCATCTTATTATATGTGATTATTTGTTCAAAAATATTTATATGCAAAAATTGTTTATTGTTACAATACAACACAATATAATTTATAAAAGTTTTCTCCTTCAGAAAATCTCTAGTAAAAAGTACATTACAGTACAATGGGTTTCAAAGTAAAAATCCGTATGAATGGTTGTTGCTATGAACAACATCAAAAACTAGTGACTGTGTTGATAACAATAAATGATGGTGTGTTGTATCAATACAAACTTCACAAACTTTCTTTGTAACCTGTAATTTTACTCCAGTGATCGACGAGGAAAAAAGATATGATCGTTAAGGTTAAGAAACTATAAAGATATATAATAACGTTGAAATCGCTGATCCATTTAGATAAAATATAGATAATTGTTGTAGTTTAGAAAAAATTCCGGTTGTCTAAAGTTGATAGAAAATGTTCATTTCTTTAGGAATTTGACAATTTTTACTCGTTTGGTGGATTGTTAATGCCATAGGTAAGGAAAAAGTGTAGATTGTGTCTAAATCTAATAGTAATTCTTCCGTCGGTATGGGAACACTTGAGTACGCGGTACATTGTTGGAAAATTTAATTGCTGAGGGTATTAATATCCCGATTTACAATATTACAATTCACATTATGTTGCTCTTTTTCAAAGATTAGCTGTTTGTTCATATTGGCGAAAAGCGGAAAGTTATAATAACTAATACTAGCTGATGACTAAAAATGCACTGATAACGATGCACTCGTTAAGCAAGAACTAAACTTGAAATTATTGTTGGTTGGTAATTACTACTTAACTTCTCAACGACTTTATTACATATAATGTAACGAAAATGAAAGTTTTGGTTGAAAACTGAATTGTGCTGAATTTGAAAAATCCGAAAATACGGACACTCAAGTCAAGGGACTGCAGAATGTTTCACTGTATTGATAAACTAGTCATCGAGTATTTTCCTAATCTGAAGTCAGAACACCTTAAATAATCTCCGAACAACAGGGAATATTTGATACAACATAAATACAACCAACTATAAAATTTATAGTTCGAACTGAAGAAATAAATGAAGGTACGTAATGAACTGATGCAATCATTTGTAGTCTGATCACTATAAAAATACTGTAATAGAGAAAATTTAATATTACCCACTTTTACTGTGAAATGGTTTATATAAAAAGTCGGGAAAATGTAAAGATTTCAAAAAACAGAAAAAGCACAAGAAATGCTTGTCTGAGTATTGTGCTTTGAATAGTCCCATTAAAACGGTAGGCTAATATTGGCGGCATCATTGCCATTAATAACTATTTTATTAATTATAAAGTTGGCACGGGAGGAAAATGTCTACTAATACATAAAAGTACCTGTAGCAGTAGAGATAACTTAAGTACAACACGGTAAGCTCAAATAACCGTACTGTTATGGAAAATAAATTCTCAACTTCAGCTACCCTGCCCTGTTTTTTCTACCCATTTACACCATTATCATTAGGAAAGGTTGTAAAATCGCTAGGTACGTATATATGAAGTGGCTACGCGGAAAGACTTTTAGTTTTAGCACTTGATAGTATAGGTGTCGGTTACAGGAAAGAAATAGAAGGAGAAAAAAGAAGCGCAATATTAACAATATGATGATGATGACTCTGCCGTGCCGACTCCCCAAGAATGGCAATGTATTGGTTTTTGTGCCGTTGGTTCTTTGCACCATTAATTTTTTATATAATGTTAATGTTATATAGCGATATGGGCGATCAAAATGAACTGACATTTTTCCTTCAAGACAAGAGGGGTTGTGTGTAAAACGACTTGTAACTTTCTCACAATTCGGGAATCGTGACATGCCGCATCTATCACACTGGCGTAGTTTATAGCGCTTACCGCTTCCATTCCCATTACAAGACCATCAGAGGAAAAGCCCATGACATGAATGTCATGTGGTAATGTGTTTTATTACTACGGTCTATACTTTCTCTTTGCTTATATGGCACGCTCTCTAAGCTTTAACGTATGATGTCAATATAGTCACACTTACAGTACTGAGATTATTATTATTCTATGAGCATGACGGAGGAAGAGGAAGATTATGAGAATGACGATGATGGGATACGTAATGATGAAAATGGGAAATATTTGTAGCTTTCACCTATGAGAGAACTTTTTTTATTCTCAACTTTAATGGTCGTTTTCAAATAAATATTGCACTCTTCTTTGCTACGTAGTACATAGTAACCATAATGCCAATGCCAACCACGTGTCTAAAACCTTAACACCTTTTCGTTTCCAAGGTATTTTTCTCCGGCATAAGGCACGTAAAATAACAAGGCACTACTGAAGCTTGACGTATACATTGGAAAGTAAATCATTAGTGGTCTCTCAATCCACATCTTCTGGAAGTATCTAAGGTGCTGGTCACGAAATCCAAATGGGAAATGAGATAAATGAGAATTTAGTGTGGAACTGGTTTGTTCAGGTAGAAACCGGAGCGATGGTGATGATGGTACATAACGCGTTACTTGAGTAAGTTTTAAAGAAGCTACATGCTCAGGTAATCTGTAGTCAAAAAAGGTACATTAATGGTGTTTAAACATTAGTCAAGCTTGAAGTTACATCCCATGCTTTCCCAACTAGATGTACAGTGTACAGGTATTACTCCAGTTACGTTGAGAAATGACTTTTATCCGGCTCGTCGACCACAGTGCTCATCCCATTAACTCACATTTATCTAACCAGTTTAAATCGAGAAAATGCCAAAATGATTAAATTTGCAACTGACCTCTAACGGACGTGTTCTAGCCACATTCCATTCATTTTATGTTATAATGTTTTCTAATTCATTTTCAGTTATTGGAGAATGACTTTATAGAAGTGGTCTAATAATGATAGCGTCATTCGCTCACATATGTAATGTACAAGACAAATCATGAAAATTGCTACACAATTTTAAACGAAATGATAAAATATTGCAGAAACTTTTTACCAGAAATTTCAACTCAATACCGAGAGGTCAGCTGCAAGTATTTTTAATGAGGAAGGATGCATTTTTCATTTAAAAATAGGCAGGATTACAAATAACATACAGAAAAACGTGAACTCAAAAGATGTTTTTGGCTATTTGTAATTAATTGCCGTGCTGTTGCCCACTGCATATCCTTTCGCATTTTTTGATAACATGGTACTTCATGTACATAGTACATACTCAGTTCATCTATTGAGTTATTTTTTTTGAAAAGTACCGTTCATGTTATTTGTATTTTTCCTCGTTTTCAATTTAACCCGGATTCTTCCCTATTTTCTCTGTAACATGAAAAGTGCGTACTTCCCAAAGTGCCAAAACATAAACTGTCAATGTTTGGAAATAACAGAACGTTGCCTTCTAAAAGTCTGAACCTCCGAATTTCTGAGATCCTCTATCGAATGATATGTATCTAATTCTATTGTTTCACAAGTCCCGTCGATTGAAAGTTCAAGATATTATTGTTCTAGAACACTCAAACAAAAACATGCAAAGGCAAGCAAAGGAAGTAAAGCGTTTATATATCATTTACATTTGTAGAAATATTATACCAACGCAACGTCTGGAGTTGACATGACCAGTGTTTTGCTAAATGTTGCTTCAGCTTCACAAAATCAAATTCAAGTATTGTATTGATACCTCCTGTTATTAAACATAAAAGGTACTAAATATAACATACATACATACCTACATATTTATTACATGAAAATATAATATTAAACTCAACCTCAGCTAATACTACACACTAATATAAGTCATAAGTAGATAAGAAATGTTGACAGAATAAAGGCAATTGTCCTCAATCAACTTTTAAACAAATAAGGACGAAGTGAATGAAACGTTTTCAGATTACTCCGCTTCACTAACTTCTTCAGACGGCCAATGAAGCATTCTAATCAATCACGAAGTAGGGCTATCAGCAGTCATTTCCTACAGTAAGGGTTCATTTACAAGAAAGTTATTAATAGACTCGGACAATGAATTCTGGTTATCTTTTTAGCCCCTAGCATCGTGTATCATATACAGACTTCACATTCATAATAAATTTGTACAGCTAGAGGGTATTCTTATAATATATACACACATTTAGCTGGTAGCTACACTTTTATCAATTTCACCAGTCATTCTCTTTAAAAAGTTCAACACAACCGGGCACTTTCCGATAGCATATACGCTAAGGAAATGAAATATTTTGCTACGGGCATTCATTTGAAGAATAACAAAATAGACAATGAAATAGGAAACACGACACTAAGGAGAGAAGGTAATGTTTGTCAATTTATAAAGCGTTCGTTCATATATATTTTAAATAACATTATGAAAAAATATGACAAAATTGCTGCACGGAGCTCGAATTAAAGCAGGTGTAAAAATCATAATATTTGTGTGCTGTTCGTCAATTGTTACCTTGATTTTACAAATCATATATTGAGTATATAATTAAAATGTTGTATGGGTACGTAAACTATTTCATCCTTGGATGAAATATAATTTGAATTTTGGCGGATACGACATGTTGCCACCGACTTTTCCAATACAATGGAAATGGAGAATAGTTGCTAATGCAGAGTAAAAAGTTGTTTTAAATGCATTTAAATGGGGATAGCTTAGGCACAAAAAGCCAACATTGCCCCGATATCCATATGTTTAGCACATCACTGCATTGATTCCAACCCCCTTCGTTGCTCCTCAGTTTGTAAGCCCATTTACAGTTAGATATGTGAAACCAAACGTGACGCACTATAAAAGAAATGGGCAAGATAATTGATGAAATCGTTTCTTTGTTTACTTCCACCAAAGTTCATTAAATTAAATGTACAGGAACATTTTTTATTTCCATAATAGTCCTTCAAGTCAATGCACTTTAATGCCATTTTAACTATGTATATAAGTAACAGGAGTAATAGTAATGATTGATGCGTTCAAGCTTATTTTTGCTGGACAATTAGACTACTGCTTCAATGCAGTTTTTCGTAAGATAAATACCATAAAATTAATTTACATATTTGAACTAACAAGTAAGTAAAGTCTAAAATTCAAATGAACCCTTTTAATAATGGGATAATTGGTTCCGTGCTTAGTAAATTCATCAAACCGGCCCTCTTATTATCATCTATGAATTATGGAGGAAAAAAGCGATCATCACTCGTCCCTGATGTAAATTAGAGGGATGATAGCATTAATTATTCCACATTTTACAAATATTACCAAGTTTTCTACACTTTTCGAGGGCTTTTGTCATACGCTTTGGACGACCACGTCTTTTTATACTCTTGTATGTATAACTTGAAGAAATCCACACAAGTGCATCTGAAATCAGGTACATATTCTTTTAAAAAATGCGTCAATTTTATGTTGTACAAAAAAGTTTTTAAAAATCCACTTATTATGCCTATTTGCATCTGAGTCTTCTCATCTTTGCGTTTGACAACCTGGATCCCACATAGGCAACTTGTAGGTCATCATTACTTGAATAAGCTATCTCCGGCTTTGTCTTCAGCAAAGCATTGGCGGGTTCCACTACTGTTAGGTCTGGTAAAAGTCGATACTGAGTTGAAATGTTATTTGGGCTGGTACCGTTTCCGTCTGCTGACCGTGTAGATAGCATGTTTGAAGCCATTTTATGAAGTCAAGCCTAAATATGTTTGAGTTACCTCCGGAAGCAATGACCGGAGGGTTATAGTATAAAAAGAAACGTGGTCGTCCAAAGCGTATGACAAAAACCCTCGAAAAGTGTAGAAAACTTGGTAATATTTGTAAAATGTGGAATAATTAATGCATCATCCCTCTAATTTACATCAGGGACGAGTGATGATCGGTTTTTTTCCTCCATAATTCATAGATGATAATAAGAGGGCCGGTTTTATGAATTTACACACCCCGGTAAATTATATGCCTTAATAATGGTGAAACGAAACCCATCAGCAACAAACGAATTTTACCAAACGAAACAACATCAAAGCATGTCCGTCATCCGTTGAATTATTCAGCAGTGGCAGTAAAATATGAGAGACAAAAATGGCCCATATAACATGAATTGCTTTACAGAAACGAGGGTTAGTAACTTGTTTTATGATATTGTTATGTTTCTTAGGCATAGTCATCCTTGTCAACTCTGGCCGTCAGTTGTAAATAGTAGCCACAATAAACTAATATTCTAAACAGTGTCATTTTATATTGTTTTCGCCAATCGATTATTAGGTCAATTGCCGAAATAAAGTACGGTGAACTTTTGTGAGTCATTTTCACTTAAAACAATCATGTATGTATTTAGAGTTTTTAGATATTTTCTTTATATTGCAAAATTCTTATGTGTCGTTATTATCTGTTTCTGTTTGGCAGGCAGCTTGCAAATGCTGATATTCTATTGAAACAAGCAAACGAAAAGACGTTATTGTATTGTGATCAAATAATTCTTTTCTGAAGTTGATTCAAACTTATGGAAAAGCCATTTCACATTTAATTAGTCAATATCCACGATCCACTGACTCTGTTAATGAAGTTTATCTACAAAATTCATTTTCCCTTTGGGTGAACTCCACTTCTGTCAAGACAAGACAAATCAGAAATGAAAATCTTATTGTCAGTAATGTCTACTCGTGTCATACCAGATAAAAATGAATGTGATTTCCAGAGACAAGCTCTGTCCTTTCATTTCATTTCTAATTTCAAGAATGTCAATCAAACTGCTGGTATTGATAACATTATTGTTATTACATTTGACACTCCGAAGAAACACTAATAAAAATAATGCCTCTGCGACACCGCCGTGCTATTGGAATTTCAATAAGCTTTTCCGGATCGTTTTGTCATTTTTTTGTTTGTAAAAATCCCACTGCTGGTGTTCATCAAAACTGAACATTTGTTGTTCCAGGGTCCAATTAAACATAATTCCCATCGACATCGACATAAAGCACCAAACTTTTATCCTCTATAGATTGAGCTTCAAAGTTGCTTGTCCACTGTAATAAATACGAATTCGCGTGGCACTTTATGTTGAACAACTTTCCATGCTTGCTATTCCAAAAATATTGTAAACATATTCTTTTTCTTATACACATGACAATATTATTGTCTGTAATCTCAATATTTTGTACTCTGCACTGTGCACCATACTATCAAGAGGGAACAGGAGTAAGAACTCGAACTGGTTTATGCAACAGACGAATATTTAGTGTAGTGAACTGAATGGACCATGTTTCTACTGATGAAGAGAAAAATTCTCACAATTATAATGTAGTAGCTGAGCTAAAAGCTTCCAAAAAAAATATGCATTAATACATGCAATGTATTTAATGAGAGCATCCAGTAAACATTATATGCTATACATGACATGCTAAATGTCAGGCTGACTGTTTATCTATTTTTATGTCGTGGCTCTCTTCTTATTCTTCTTGTTGAATTTTTATTCAATTCAGCATAATTTTTATTTTCTTTCCTGTTCGAAATGGTTTCAGATCAGAAGGCTTGATAGATTCCTCGAAAAGGAGATGTGTCGACAAGGTTCATAAACTTTTGTGTCCTGTCATGTTAATATCCCTTACAAATGTGCAAGTGTGTGCAGTTTTAAAATCATGGTATGCATGATTTGTTGCCCGTGTTCGCGACGAACAGGTTCTTTGTTGGTTGGGATCACTGATTTGGTAATTCGGATGAATGAACTTCATTAAAATGAATATAAGCATTTTCCATCTTATAGACGTTTTTGTGGTTTGTGGAATAATGTAATTGATTCTTTTAAACTTGTGCATGTCCCATTTACTAGATGTTAGGTTCTGCTGCGCTATCCGCGGTTTGTTTTCTCCTGTACATAATATCCAATGAAATGAATAAGTTACAAGAAGATTACTCAACGGAGTACAATGAACGCTTTCAAATTTTAAGTGGATGTAAGCGAGATGTTACATAAGGAATGGCCACAGAATGAAATTTTGGCATTTTATTGTTCATCTTTTGAACTGAAATTGATAATTATTTTTTTTCAGTGTACTGGAGCGTAATGTTGTCATATGTGTTCCCTGCAGCAGTTACAATTATCAGCGGGATTTTTGTTGTGTTTGCAGTGACTCATGTAATGCAGTAAATCATGCAAAATTACTTATTCAGTATCGAGAGACACGTACCACGTATACTAAATACATGTATACACAGCAAATGTTGGTGTTATAACCTTTTAATTTTTGCTTTTATTACAGAACAACGACTGTTGTGCTATCGTCTCAGTTTTGCTGACTGTGATTCTCGTTTTCGCATGTGCTGGCATTTTACTAATTCTATACGTTGTCGGAATAGAGCTACCGTTTTTGATTCCGTTAATTTTTGGAACACTAATGCACATGTATTTTACCTTTATACTGCTAAGTTTTCGGACCAACGATTTAAAAGCGCAGGCTACAGTGTAATTTATTCAGCAAGAAAATCGACAAAGATGTGACAGTTAATAACTTACAAATAAACAACAATATGTACAATGATGTAAACAGATAGGCTGTGGCTGTAAGTATCAAACAATTGTTGAAACAGCAGTAGCTCAATAGTACTTCACTCTGATTTTGTTCTATACCTGTATACGTAAAAAGTCCTAACGACATTTCTGAATGGGAGGGAATTAACCAGTTATCAAAAATGCATAAATCGTCCCTCAGATTAGTAGGGATCGGCGAGTACCCAAAACGTTATTGAGTATCATTCGTTCGTTCCTAATGTATTTTTGAGGGACGAAAAATTTAGCAATATTTTTAAAGGATGAATTACTATAACTTGACTTTTATGGTAATCTAAGTTTATATTGCACCGTAAGTGTCATATTCATTCATTATCAAGTCATTCCATTTCTCGAAGCCGAAAAGTAAGCATCACGATGACTGACGGACTTGGTGACATATGTTGAAACCATAAAGAATACGACCATTTCAACAAGTAGAATATCATTAGAAAAAGTTAGCAAAGATTGGAGAGTTAAATTCAACTGTCAAGGTAAAACATAGTGCAATTATTTTATATTATTGTGCCCATGGAAAAGCCTGCCCTTCAAAATTAATAAATACCATTGCAAAAGATGTGCACAAGTTTTCTTTAAGTAATGCACAAAAATCATTGTCAGCTTGGAATAACAGATCAACAAAAAGATTTCGTAACATAACAGATTGTTTAATGGAGGGATTACTACACCAAAAAATATTTTATCATTTCGGTCGAAAAATATGACGGAACCTGATAAAAGGAAGCCGAGCAACTTTTTACAGTGCCAAACAATTGGACACTAATATTACGTGATATAGGAGGCGTTATTGTTTGGGGAAAAAAATAACAGTGACATTTGTAAAAGTTCAGATACGCCGTTTTGTGTTGCTTATGACGTTGGAGACTTAGCCTCTGAAAACTGCTACATGCGAGTTTTTATTTCTACATTAAGGCTATTAAAGATAGCTCTTGGATTTCAACATATGCATGCAGACGCCACATATAAACTCATATGGCAGGGATACCCATTTCCAGAAGCAATGACAGGAGGTATTGAATATAAAAAGAAACGGGGGCGTCCATATCGTATGACAATATGACAAAAGCACTTCAAAAAGACTAGAAGAGTTTGTGTTATTTGTAAAGTTTAAAATGAATAATAAAAACATGATTCATTCATTCCAATATCGATAAATTTTTCGTCCTTCAAAAATACATCAGAGCCGATTGATGCTCATAAATGTTTTGGGCATTCGCCGATCCCCACTAATCTGAGAGACGATTTATGCATTTTTGATAGCCGGTTCAAATTTTCCCTTACTGAATTACGATATATTTTACGATTACGATGTTATTTTTTAAATTTATACTATGTGCTTACATCGTTATTGGTAATTGGTACTTATTACACTGATATAATTAAAATCAGTACCATTATTTAATTTAATTTATTTATATAGACGTGTCAAAATAATTATACCTTTTATAACATATGAGTTTGGATTCGGAAAGATTTTTGTCATTTCCAGTCAACTAAAAGTGCGTATTTATTAAGTGTAAACTCGAAGAAACAAACATGAAAAATGTCCAACTAATGCGTGGTCACAAAATGTGATTATGTTTAAATGGTGCTACTGCGTGAATGCTAGTACAAATTTTTTAAATGACTTCAAATAAATGTGATGGAATTCATTTTATCCGTTGGAATGACATTATGATGGGACATTGGGACATTACTTTGTATGCGATTAAAAGAGCTGTGTTATAGCAACTGTTCTGCCATTTCATCCAGGCTGTGTTAAACCCAACTTTTATCGGCATAGTTATTTTTTAATTCGGCATAAACTTTCTCCGGTACGGTATACTCTTTTCCCATGTCAACTGGTGCGGCAATCGTTCTGGTGCTCAGATTTCAAAATGACTTTTTCATGTATTATGTCGTCGGTTTTTAAGTAAATTATTGCATTGTTTGGTAGTATGTTGCTACGTTTTTTATGGATAAATCCATTTTTTGTTTAAAAATAAAAAATCGCACGTTTCCACAGAACAATATGCAAAGTCATTGTGAAATCTGGGTACCAGAGCATTAACCGCGTCAGTTGATATGTGAATTGGGAAACTTTAAAAGCGCAATTCAAAGTCTATTTTCAAAAACACTTTATTTAAAACTTTTTGATTAGTTTATTACGATAAAATTTATGATGGTGGAGCTAAACTTAAAGTATCCACAATATGAGCAAGCAAAATGAACGTGTGCCTTGGTTACGGCTTGAACGCGAATGAATTAAGTTTATTGAGAAGATCATACGTTGACACCATCGGTTACGATTACCAATAAGCTTCACCAATCAATATGAAAATTAAGTAGCATCTATAAATAATTTGCACTTTTGATTGTGAGTGAAGCATACACGCTTTTAGTTTTCTAGTTTGATTAGGCGACTTATATCACCATGACAATTTAGCATTTTTGCAATAACCACACAATGATTGATCGCAGGACATAGTGGTAAACTGTACGCTCTCGGCTCATCCACCACAGGTTAGTTAATAACTACATAGGTTTTAATCATGAAATGTCAACATTGGCAATTGGCAACCGAAACAAATGTGACAAGAAAAATAAAAGTAATTATATTTTCACGTCATGTGTCCAAATTTTTTAAAAGGCACAAATAAAAATAACTCCTTTTTTAATCCTTTAAGAGTTGCCCGGTTACCGAGTTTTTTGATTTTTAAACGTCCTTTTCCAAAAGATGCACAGATCGTGTGAAAAGTATGAATCTAATTTTTTGTTTTGTATATAATAAGGCAAAGATCATTTGAATTAAAAGTTCGGACTTTTCTATAAAAAAATTTGTGGTTCTCCATTGCCAGGCTGGAAGGGTATAGGCATAGACAAAAATATACGGAATGGTATAAATTTGTATTTGTCAGATTTGCAAGGCTAGTAGTCAACATTTCAAGTGGGTCAGTCTATCTATTGCTGGACTGGACACTGGACACACTTGCAATGCAATAGCTATGAGTTGTCATTGTCTGATTGATATTAGTCTAGCATTAAAAAGCTTGCTGGTAAATATCCTTGTCTGTGAGCGCCAATAACGGAACGGATAGCATACAATACTGTCTGGTGGTATGATGGTTTCTTTCCACGGGAAAACAGATATTTAACAAAATTGTTGTTTCCGAGAAATTATCCTAAATATTTCTCATTTTGTTCATTATCATATGTAACCATGTAATGTTTTTGTCGTATTTCCTTCCATCCTATGTATGCATATTAAATTCCTTGTGCAAGCCAACATGCCCTAGTTATGAAAAAGTTTCATGACAACAGCAATGGAAGTGTGAAATATGACTACTTATACTTGGTATTACTTGCCCGAAATAAGAATATTTTAATTACCATAAAAACCTTTGTTTCTAAATACATTGTTAATTGGTACATCTCGATTTCACTTTACAATTTGGTAGTAGTGCAGTGGCAGATTTTTGAGAAAACAAATACTCAGTAAAACTTTTTTAGATTGCAACTCAGTGCCTACAAGAATTATGCTGTCTTGTCTGTCACGCACGATATAAAATGCAACCGTATAGATTTCATATAACATGACATCATGAGTGAGTGAAATAAGAAAGTGAGAACTGAATGTGGAGCATGCATGCTAAATTCATGATTCATTAACTATAAGGTAGCCTACATAAGAATATGCCGAAAACATGTACATAGCTATATGTAGTGTGTACTGTGTACAATTGTGCTATTATGCATGTGAATAAGCAACAGAGCACATTATCTAGTTATCAAAGTAAAATCAGCTTGAGACGGACTCTATGTTGTATATGGTCGGTCGGTACCATATATACCAGACGAACACCGAACACCTTCTCAAGAATATTTTTGGTGCTAGAGTTGATATAATGTAAGTATGGTTTACCTTTTATTTTGCTGTGTGCAAATTTTTACGAAAACTTGCATTGACCTTGACTTTTAGCGTATACATATATTATAGTTACCGTGTGAAAGAACGTATGTAAATTGTATTGTAGAGTAAACCATTTTTCCCAGATCCTAATTTGGTCAAAATAAGCTACAAAAATGTTGGTTACTTTGATTTGTTGTAGGCAAGTTATTTTGTTGAAATAATTTGGAGAATTTGGTAGTTGACACTCTCCATGCAGTTTCTAAATTCAGTAAAAGATGGAAGAAATAAACGAAGAGAATGAATGTTCCACCATGGAACATGAAGGATTTCATCGAAAGTATCATCAATATCCGTGTGGGTGTTTCAGTTTTAAAATGGGACTGTTGGCCGCAGGGGCCACGGAAATGGTAATAACCATGTTATTATGAACCTTATAACTTTATGTAAATCTAGCCTTTCCATTTCAATATATACGTATGTATCGAATTTATGTTTGTCATAAATTTTGGCTTGCGTCTATTTGTAATTTTACCCAACAACTGTTTGTATATATACTTACCCAAGTATTACAAATTTAATGGGCCAATTTTGTTTGTCATTTTGAAACTAATGAGGCTCTTGGAACTGCCGGTCTTGCCTTAATACTGCTGAGTCCACAGAAAAGACACATGGTGCTTTATCCTTTGGAGTACGAACATAAAGTTGAAGTGTATTCGGAACAGTGGGAAGACACTATCCAGTTACTTATTGGTAACGAGAATAAAATGAATTTTTAAATATAAACTGTTTACGCATCCATTCTTTCTTTTCTACTGTTGCCAATAACAATCAAAATCCTTTGATATTTATTTGCATAACAATATAAATAAAACCTGTGTGTAATAGGAGAAAAGAAAAGGTTATTTTGAATTAGGAATATACAAAATACGTGACGTGTATTTATGTAAAGTAATTAATCCTGAATACGTTTTTTTAGAATTTTGGCTGCCTTCGTTAGCATACTGGATTCTAGGAGCTGTCTTAGTTGTAACTGCAGTCACAGTATGTGATATATGTTCAAATACCATTTACATTGTTGTTGTTTTTGATTGTTGCTGTCAGGTTTAATTTGTACTACATTATAATGTACACAGCGGAGATCCTCGTTTCTTGTCTTTTGGATACTCATCAGTACATTACTGCTTGCAGGCAGCGTGGCAGGAATAATGGCTCTAATTGTTGCCGGTGCCAGCATTATCGGTTTACTGCCTTTAATTTTGGCTACTGCGGTGCAATCATACTTTTATCTCATTATCTCAGATATGACATATTTCCAATGGAAGACGAGTAATCCAAAACCCGATGACAAATTAATTTTGGTGGACACTTCAGTGTGAAAAATGAGTCAACATTAGGATGTTCAAGTGGAACCAATAGTAACCGCGGATACAAGTTATTTTGAAGATGTAAACCGAAGTATAAATACCTAAGTGCAATATTTACTGGTTTTGAAATAATATGTCTGAATAGTTGAGTTTTTTTCCGACAACGTATGAACATTATTATTAAAGTATTATAAGATCACGAAACTTCCAGTCAACAAAAATAGTAAATCTATGTAGGTAGTCTATTATAAAGCAGTAGATACTAAATACATACATCTACATGGCCGCCTGTAGCTTTCACTGACTGCACTGACGAGTAAAGATTCCACATTAATAATCTGTGATAATTTACTAAGCTTTAATTACTTTGTTACAAAAACTGTAAAAATTATATACCTCTAATGGTCGGATACATGTTCTAAAATCGTGATGTACGTGATGACCTGTCTGTCGAATTTATTGTCTTCAGTTTGTAGTTTGGCTTTAATTTGTCATTCGTGCTTCGTGCACTTTTTGGAATTGGTTTAAATTTAAAATGCTTAACACTTACAACATAAAAAAAACTTCAAAATTTGCTAAACTGCGGCTATCTGTATTCCAGTTGTGGAGCTTGCTAGGAACACTTAAAAATGTTACCTGCATTACAATATTGAAATTTATAATGGTTCCACGGCAATAATTTGTTATATTGATAAATTTCATAATTAATCAGTTTAGAGATACTTCAATTATGTGATACTTTCAATACCAAAATGTGATATATCTCCACTACAACGTACCAAGCTATTTAAAATGTTGCCTTTCACAGTTTTTCACTCTAATTAGTTGATATAGTGGAAATGTATTTTTTAAAATTTCTTGCTATGTTAGTGCAACCAATTAGTTTAGCGAGACGATAAGTAAGCAAAACTATTATTCATACGTATTATGTGGGCATATAAATAAATTATATATATCATGAAACGTTTATAACCTTTATTTTCAAATTAATCCATGTATAAAAAATATGACGAGAATTGACTTGACTTGAGATGACACAGGGAACACGCATTTCAAGAATTTTGGAAGTTTACGCGTATACTTTATCATTCATTCATGAATCGTGATACACCATTAGATACAACAAAAATTGCGTTTGAAATTTGAAAAGAAATGAACAAGATTGAAATTCGCTTTTTATTTAGGCTCAGATCCCTGGGATTACATTATTTTGTGCAGGCTGCACTTTTACATTAAAGCCTTCCGAACAACTAGTTACTAGTCAGGAAATGAATTATGGCAAATTCAATTAAAGTGTTTAACATTTCCTTTTAATGGCATTTGATCCTGACCAACCTATTGTCCTCTACCATAATTTGATTGTAAACGCTAAAGCCAACCGTGGCCAGTTACATGGTTACAAATACAATGACATGACAACCGACAAACTCTATTATTACCAGGCCAAGGAACTTTAGATCACGAAAAATGGCCTTTTAGGTAGGTCATTAGGTCAATAAAATCATCAAAATAGGTCATTAAATATATCATTAAATTTTACGTTTTTATGTACAACGATTCATTATTTTTCGAAAATGGAGGTCCTTAGATCGTGTTAACTATAAAAATACCACACAACTAATTTTTCTTTATTATTTGTACAGCAATACAGCATTCATTAACGTTTTCAAGATTGTATACTTGTGTTAGCAAATTAAAAATTGAAAACAATCTCCATTTCTAATATTAAATTTTACGGTACAGCTACTGATTTATTGTAAACTAGGAATACTCGTTAAATGCAGAAGCATTTAATCTCTAGAAAAACGCCATTCTCGTATAGTTAAAATTACAGAAATGCTGCAAAACTTTTAAAGAGTAAGTAAAGATTTGTTGACTCAAAAAGGTCGGGTTATCAGCTCAAAATCATTCGGCTTATCATCGGCTCAAAAAAGTCGCAGTGAACGCCATTATAGGATTGATACTGAGATGTGTGATAAAAACTGAGATTTTTTTTATAAATAAACCGTTTGGAATACACCTACAATTTTAAATGATACTGGTTTTGTTAACAGTATACATATAAACACTGTCACAGAAACAAATATTTTGTGAGCTGTCACTCACGTTGCAAAATGCTTCATCCCCGTCCACATGGAAATGTGTCTTGTAAGCACGTTTACATCTTTCATCCACTTCAATAATGACGATTTCAAACTAGGTTTTTGCCTAATTTTAATTTACAAAGTAGTAAAAAATAATGGAACAATATGATTTCGTGTTGACGAAAAGTATTAAAACTTTCACTAAAGTGACGACTTTAGAAACGAAAAAGAACGACTGTAAGTGGCAATGTAAATATAATACAAGTAAAAATCTGAAATGTGAATTATAAATGAGTACCTTCAGATAGTTTTAGTCAAAACTGAAGGTATAATCGGTATAATATTGAAAAGTATGGTAAGATGGTCCATCATATACCCAGTTTAAGTAAGTGTATGAAATATTTTTAAAAACTCATCAAATTATGCATTTATATTCGTGATTTAGGCATTTAGGCCACTAAAACCTAAAATATGCTAATTAGGTCACTAAAACCCAAAATAGGCTAATTAGGTCACTAAAAGTGTGGCTCAAAGTACTTGTTTTCATGTGATTCGTCCACATACGGAAGCTCATGGTGATCTGTGAGTGAAACTATATGGAATAGGTTTTTATCTAAAGTTCCTTGCCCTGATTATTACAGAAATAACTTCGGTCAATTGAGGACGGATGATTCTTTTTCTTAGATCGATTATTGGAGGCATTTGACAGTGACAGTAATGTTCATTTTAAATTTTTTTGGTTAGCCATATTAAGCATAACTTAAAAAATTGATGGTAGTCAACATTAACGGGGTTCAAATGAAGACTATTAATCTTCCTACTCATAAATCGTCATAAAGAAACTATCGAGATTAGTCCATTGAATATTAGGGTAATCGACTAGGCTTCTGCCGGGCCACATCATGCAGCCCACATGAGTTAACTTCTCCTTAATTTTACATGACTCAATTATATCCAATCAATCATTATATTTATTACGTGTATGGAGGACATTTACGTGGCATGTAAAGAGCTTCCTAAAATAACAAGACTACACAACTCAACGTAATAAAATAAAAACATGTTAACATTTTTAGGAAGATTTCCCGAATCCGAATCCCGAAACCTATAGTAGAGATACAAGCGCAAAATGGCAAAATAACGCCGTACTCACAAATCGAGCAAATGAATACCAACCAACGCACCTCGGCTTCTGAGGTGAAAACATTTACTTACATGGAAACCCAATTATTACTCATTTTGCTTTCTCTTTCATCACTCCTCTGTGAGTACTACTCACTGACGATGGAACTGACATACGTGGTTTTAATATTTTTGCTTCATAATTTCCGATTTTAATGTTCGTATCGAT